>VKKT01000635.1:222564-233401 GCA_008038995.1 Haliotis laevigata | reverse complement strand
GAAATGAAAGAAGAGGTGGTCCGATATTGGGACAGCATGGACCACGACTTTCTAACTTCTTGAATCAGTAGTATGCCCCGCTGCATTGAAGCCTGCCTTGCTGCCCATGGTGACTTGACAAAATACTAACTGTTCACTTGTCTTTGAATCCGCAGTTATGTTCTGCTAATATTCACATTTAATACGTGASTAATGAGTGAAAAAAATAAAAACATTACGATCTTTACATTCTCAATAATTTCTGGTTGTACTGTGTAACTCACTTATTAACGATTAAACTTGGCAACACAGTTCTTGCAGAGGTATCCAGAAAGAGGTAGAAGGGATTCTTCCATATAAGGTCTCAGACCTATCAGTTTGTCTGTATGATTTTCCCCTAAGTCTGAGTCGCACAGCGAGCAAACCTGTGGCCGCCATTTTTGTTGACACTTGCGATCTGGGTTTTAACGGTTTTTTCTGATTGGCTACTGTGAGAAGGCACAGCCAGCAAAGGGAGGTAATACAATTATCGGGCCGAGCCGTAGATGCATACAGGTACTAGTGGAGATTTATCGGAACGTATACCCTAGAGATTATCGAGGATGTGTGCATGTGTAGATTCTCAAACCATCATCTCTGTGACAAACACCAATGAATAGTGGGAATGTATGCATGATGATACGTTATAAGCAGCACATTAATACTACCACGTAGAACACAGATAGCTGGATAATAATTAACAGTTGGAATTACAAATAGCACAAATCATGGGGCTAAATGTATGGGACGAATGGAAATCAAAACGTTTAGACAAGCTGATCAATACAATTTTTAAAAAGTCAGTTCGTCGATTACATCTTCATAGGCAGTCAAGATATCACCCCCTTCATTTCTGTTGATCAAAGGTTTGTAATAGCGCATCCCGTAGCTTCTGAAAGTCTTCTTGTCATGAAGCCATGTTATTTGGTTCCTTGGTTTTGACTTTTGCAATAGCAAGGAACGTATGATGTTGGTTTGAAATGGCTGATTGATCGACAGATTATGAATGGTCAGGCGTAATACATGTATATAAGCTGTTGCAGGAACGCTTATTACAAACTGGACGAAAATAAAGCTCTGCTTGATATATTTTGTTTCCAATACAAAGACCCCTTTCGTTTAAATTATACAGTGTTTTCATTTCTGATGAAATATCTATTTCTGTTTTCAATCTATTTCTGTTTTCAATGCATATTACAATACGAGAATCAGATTGCATTATCTGATGGTATGTTTTAATGCACGATGATTTCAAATTGGCAAAGTCAGTGCAAGGTCATTTCACCAAGATGTTTCTTTCCACTGGTGGAGTGATCGGAACTGCATGTATAGGTAGTCAGTGAGACCGTCTCTTCTGTTTGTTAATTGAAAACATTAAAAACATTTCAAAGTGAGAAAAGAACTGCTCACAAGACTAAAAAGTATCATTCTTACTTTCAAATACCCATGTTTCTATTTAAGCAATATTCCAGCAAGAGGCATCAATCACTTGTGTCGACATTTCTCTACCGTTGAGATACAGTTGGGCATGGTCCTGCAGTATGCGCTCACTTTCCTCGACATATCGAACTTATGGATGTAAAAGCTTGGTCCCTGTGTATCCTTAATTTAGTCTTCATTTTGCGGAACATTCGATTAGTCGACGTATTTACTGAGGTTCCCTCAGTTTCGACACAACGGTGTCTGTATATGTTAGTTCATGTTTTAGCAAGAGCTATTAGCAGGTTTGACTTCCGGAGTATTCAAAGTGCGCGAGGAGGGCAACATTTTATAGAAAACACGATGGAACTCAATTTACAGAGTGTATTTCCAAACCTTGGACTACTGACATTCGCACGTCTTTCGGAGGTTTCCATAGACAAAAAGTTGTACACAGCAAAGCCAAGCAAAGCCAAATCATTAAGCATGGTTGGTAATCAGATTTTAGATGTAAGCAAATATATGTAATATGCACTATTTTGCATCGAAAATGTTCAGTTCGGGTGCCTGCATTTTAGGCTTGTTTAGCACTGAATTAGGGACAGACAACGACAGGAAAAACGGACCAAGAGAGCACAGAATAATGGCTTCTGAAACGTCAGATCACTGTTTGGGTGATAGATGTGCCTACTGCGGCTCAATACAAAGGCAGGACATAAAAATGTTCGGTTACATTTTTTAAAGTGACTTGTGTCCACACGTTAGTGCCACAACGCATTTTAATGGCAAAATTCGTGCCAAATCGAATTGTATGCAGCGAGAAAGATTAAAGGTGATTACCCTTAAGTTAAATCATTAACAAACTCTAAACATTAACAAAACGTCATTTCAGTCACTGTCCTTCCAAACACCATGTCATGGTACACGGAAAGTAAACACAGCTTTTCAGTGTGCTATGCTACAAGCATATATCTGATGGCGATGGATTTGAAATACCACACGCGTTCGGTTCTAATTTCAATTATGCGTCGTGAAATCTGTAGGTATCACGAGTCCTATGTGATATTAAAACCTCATGTGTGACAGCATTGCTTGTTCAGAAATTATGCATTTTGATACCGCATTCGTGAAGGCCTCGTATATCTTAGTGTGCGAGTTCAAATGACGACTGTTAAACCTGAAGCTGGTTAACCAACTGGAAGTATGCAAGCATTCCATTCGTACTTTGTATACTCTACTTCAATACCATCATATCTTGTGTCGTCTGAATAAATGGCCAGTAGACAACATGTGATGCTGCTGCAGCATTTGGTTCTCATTGTGCTCAAAGTGTCCAAAACTAAAGAGATGACTATTGGTTTCAGAACACGTGAGCCTGTGCATTTACCAGTCACTGTCCATGTTAAAATTGTCAAGAACTACCAATATCTTGGGACAATAATTGATAACACAGATGATTTATACAAAAAGGGTCAACAACGTTTATATTTCTTGTGGAAACGTCGCTCTTTTAATGTTGACAAAACTATTTTTTCACAGTTTTATCGCAGTTGTATTCAAAGTGTCTTAACCTGTTAAATCCAGTGCTTGTATGGATCCCCATCAGTTCAAAACAGAAACAAACTCCTCAAAATCGTCAACTTAAGCAGTAAAATCACAAATATGGATTTCGACCCTTTGGCTTACACGTATGAGGAAAGAGCTTAACCTTGGCAAATAAAACTCCTGACACAGTTTAAACACAGAATATAAACTTTTACCTTTTGGCAGACGTTTCCAAATTCCCAAATTGAAATCAAATAGAGCCCTGAAATCGCTCTAACGTCCAGCATCGGCTCTTTAAATAATAAATGATATTTTTACATACAAATCTTATCTTTACCTACATATGTACATTGTTGTTGTTATATTAATCGTAACTGTTACCTGCATATTTTTTAAATCCATGTTCAATAATTTAATAACATTAAAAGAGCGTTTACCTGGGAGAAACGCTCTTTTATTTATCTTATTTATCCCATAGTCATATGTGTGCTCTGTAATGATGTACAGCAAATTCCCATTCAGTGTAATAAAGTGTTGGGTTTTTTTCCTTTTCTTCTTCTTCTCGTTTGGTTTTATTGTAATATGAACAGAAACTTCATTTACGCTTTGATTGTACATTGTTACGTAGAGAACAACTTTATAAGTAATTTGCAACTCAAAATGTCATTGTCAGAGAGACACTTTCACCCCTTCTTCAACAGTGTCGATGTTCGCAATGTCAGTCATGGATTGTCTGGTTCAGACTCGATTATTTACAGGACGAGGGCCATAAGGTTGGAATATCACCGTGTGCGCAGTTAAACAAGAACACGTGTATGGTGCACAAAACCTTATCGGGGAACAGTCGGTCTATTGCGCAGCGGTACGTTTTGCGGAGTTGCGTTCCCTTGGGACGCCAGGAACCAAGGATTGTAAGTTTGGTTCGCCGTGACTGTGTTTCTAGGTTTGACAGCTATATGTTCGTGTTTGACGGTTTCGTCAAAGTATTTTACGTTAAGAGCCTGGATCACTTCGGGCTTCCCTCCTACATAAAGTTGATACTTCATAATATATACTGAGAGAAACAAATAAAGGAACAGAGGAAAATTCAAGTGTTCCATGAATATGTTCCAGTATTCGCCACCTGCTTGGTATAGCGGGAGGAAATCTAAGAATAAACACTAACACAGTGCCATGAAGTGGTGTTACCTTATTTGTTTTCCTCAGTATAGTTGTCAGAGTGTGTTGTCTTGTGTTGTGTGGACATGTGCATAGAACCAGGGTGACAGTTCAGTTGAAATTAAGCAACGTTGGTCACGGAGGCCATGCACGCGTGACCTTGTAGCTTGACCCCGGAGAGTTTCTCGGACTCCAGTCTTGCCTCACAACGAAGCACACGTTACACATGCGATCACACCTCAGTCTAGTGAGATTGTTCAAAACTGCTTCTGTTTACCCAGCAGTCAATGGGTACCCGATGGGATAAGATGATCACATGACTGTAAACCTTCTCATTCAGCTTGAGTTAACCGGGATAAAAAAAATTATTGTCCTTAACGCCACTGGGTATCTTTGAGGTGGATATCAGGCGCTCAAGAAGAATGTTTAAGGGACGTTGAACTCAGTTACAAAATATGTACGCATTATATAACAAGTTATACAATGTTCTCAACAGCCACTTAGTTGTTTTATGTAACATATTGCCAACTTCCAGCAATTAGTATCAATGCTGGACAAGGTCATGTCGTGTTGAGTGGTCATCAAAACTTGGGGTTGGCAATTAGCGTGATTTGCCTTTACCATTGGCCCTGATGGATATATAATGTCATTATCAGGCAACTAACCTGGTTGTGGTGACCCCTGGAATCAATAACGTCAATTATATATGAGCGTTAAAGACACAACACAGGTCATATTTGAGGTTTGTTCGTCTGTCGTTTTTCTATAAATCTGCACTCAGAAATATACTACCCATCAAAAGTTTAGACTCACTTAAAGAACTCACTATATCTTAAGTTTATATGTATATATATATATATATATATGGTTAGGATGAATTTCTCCACTAACTTGGGAGAACCAACTGCAAACTTTATGCAGATGAATTGTACGAGGATCATGCATCAAATTGCTGAAAAGCATGTGCAAATATCGTACATGTGAACAGCTGTGTTTTGGCGTTGAGTTTTGTTAAGAATTCGCCAATTTTCACTCAGTTTCACCATTTATTGAACTCATGAGAATAATCTTTTCAACGTTACGAATTTGTTCTACAAGACACCAGTTCATGTGTAAACAGTACCTTTAAACAGCATGGAATACTTTGCAAAATCTTGTTTAGAACAGTTGCCTGATGTAAGTGGCTATATTTACACTAGTGAGTCTAAACTTTTGATGGGTAGTATATTCTAACTATATGACAGAGGTTTGGATATAATTGAGTTTAGAGTGGACAATCCAGTTATCACCGCTACGGAGACAGGAGTAAAGGTCCTTGTCTTGTATACAGACAATCAAATGTTTCCTTGACTTCATTTGTAATTATCAGTTTGATATTTGTATCTGTCATCTTAATCAAATCAATATATATCAATTTTCTTGTTCTGTTTGCATGTGTCGTTAATCAGTGCGTTTATGACTGTTTGTGGTTAGTACGATGTATTGGTCATAAGAGCATGTATGAAAAAAACACTGATTGATTGATTGATCAGGTCAACACATTAGCCATACATGCAACTGCACCTCATTTTACATATGGTTTTATGGGCACTTTGTATATTTACGATTACCAATGGCGACATGCGGAGAACATTTTATCACAAATTAATCACACTTTCGTTCAGTATGAACTTTGGTATTTTAAGGAACCTGAAGAAAATGTGTTTATCTGATGAATCTGAATGATCTGTATCTAACCATTCTTAACTTAGTTATTCGATGGACACTGAGACCTATATAGAGCTATATAGTAGGGATGTGAAATCAATAGGTCGATATACCAGTATACCAATGACCGTATACCAGTACAGTTACAGACAGTAGGTATAGCCACAGAGGAGGTGATGGGATGTATAGCCCTCGACATCGTTAGTCATATATGACACTGGGATATATTGCATAATGTTTTGAAACTGGTGGGATATATTATGGATTCTATTCTTTAAAGTAGAAATGCTTGATACAAATTTATGGCGCTGTAGAGTTTTGACCAGACAATCCATTGATTTACACCCCAAGCATTGATCCATGAAATTACGATGACCTACATCTACCAAGACATTGAGCGTGAACACACGAGCGCCTTACATGCATTGTCGCCACTTGGATGCGGAAGACCAATTCACTGAAATGGATTATAGTGTAGCATCTTTGGATATTTAGGCGACAGCCACTTATTCTTCAGATTGATTACTTTTAGATACCCACCTTAATACCCCTAAACTGCAAAGTATATGACATGCGCTTGAAAGACGTTTCAGTCACCTTACTGACCGGTTTGATGTCAGTTACCAGCAAAAACAGCAAAACGACCTAAATCAGACTTAGGTCATTTTTTGCACAACTTGACATATTCCGAGAGACTTTAGCTCTGCAAAAACTCAAAACATCTAAACAGGACTGATATCAGTGAATAAATGAAGAAACATACTTCTATCTAATGTTTTCTTATGCAAAAACAACCTAAGTCTGACGTACGTCCTTTTCCCGTTAACCGTTTACTTATTCTTCCGAAAATAGCATTTCAGCAAATAATCTTTTAAGATATCATTTGACATTATCCATTATGGCCATGTTAGCGAGTCAGTGGACCAAAGACTCATCGCGAGTCAAGGAACAATTAAAACTCTCTAATCCGTCGGTCTATTGCGTCTTTTGTGTTGTACGGAAACTTCATAACGAGTCACAACCAATAGCTAGAGAATAACATGTTATGTCGACTATAGTAGAATATGCATCGCTGTGGTATAAAACCTTTAACTGTGAGAATGTGATTCCTCAACAAGGAGGCTCATCATAACATACTTTTATTGTCCACTGTTGTTCGGCTGTGAAGCATGTCAAGACTCATGATGAAAACACCGCATTCCTTGCCAAGCATGATGAACATAGTATCAATGTCAAGTTATCTAATCGACATAGGCTCCGGTTTTCAAGAGACGTTACTATGAACAACCGATGCGCCATCAGATTGAGATATTACATCAAAATGTAAATGTGAATTGTGGATTATGCAAGGAATTTAATTGTGCTGTCTAACAAACTGTCCCTGGATGCCCGGCAGTAGCACAAACATAGTTTCTTAGGCGACATGGTGGCGTGGTTGATCTTATGACCGCGGTTTTGCTTCGAGGTTAAACCATGGTACGATCGATGTTAAGGAAAATGATGGCTATAGCATTTTTTGGAATAGACCCGCTGGCAACTCTAGATACATCAATGCAAACAAACCTGTTTAAAAAACAACCAGTGAATTCAAAACAGGTTCTGGTCCTCATGGTACTAACGTGATGGACAAGATTCAGAATATGCGAACCCGGCGTACGAAATGTCAGGCTTGCATACCCGGTACCACGTTGACAGACTTCCCATTCTTGGTGCCGTAGGTTTGATACCTCCCAACCCGTTGATTGAACGCAGGCGAGTGCCCGGGTTCGCTTACAGGAACACAGCCATACTGATTATCTGGATAATGAAGAAGGCTGAGGTGATGTGAGTTTTCACATTCAGAAAAGTTCTTAATATTGGGAGCGCAGCGCTTCTTAAAACAACGCCAATTGGATGTCAGTTTAGAGGGGGCAGGAACACACAGCGGGTGGTGAGGATAGGCTGAACCACATTTGTTCATTTTAATACGTGAATTATAATAAAATAAGTGTACCTTTATTGCGATAGCCTATATACAGTATATATATAGTAAGTTTCAAAGAGTTACATTTTACCCTGGATCAGTGTGCCGTCGCTATTTGTACCCAGAGTGCCTTTGACAGTCACATTACCACCTCATTCGCAATCTCCCGGTACCCATTCACTAAACAAAAACATGTTAGAAACAAAGAGTGACACAAAAGCAGTATGTATTTCAGTGGGGGAAAACACATTTGACCAATTTCTAAATGATATGTTGTATTCATAGCTTTTAGCCGTAAGAGCCGTGCCAATTTACACTTGTCAGAGGGGTACACAAAGTATGTGATCCAGACTGAAGAATGTGATCCAGACCATCAGCAGTCGTATTGCGGAAGCTACGGTGGCTGAGTGAAATAGATCACTGGCTCGATGTAGAAGGACCAGCTGCCTCTGAGAGAGTGGGTTAGAATACCGGAACCGGCGAAAGGCTGCAAAATTGATGATGCGCTGTTAAAGAATATTCTGTCACTCATTCGAATCCTGGATGGGACTCAACGCAAAACTACCAGTATTTTGGACTTTACGAGTGAGTGAGTGCCTGAATGCGTGCGTGCGTGCATGAGTTTAGTTTTACGCCACACTCAGCAATATTCCAACTAAATGGCGGCGGTCTGTAAATAATCAACTCTGGTCCAGACAATCCAGTTATCAACAGCAAGAGCATCGATCTACGCAACTGGGATACGATGACATGTGTCAACCACGTCAGCGAGACTGACCAGCCGATCAAGTTAGTCGCTTCTTTCAACAAGCATGGGTTACTGAAGATTAAATTTAACCCGGATCCTCACGCGTATGGACTTTACTAATAAAGTGTGATTCCAAATATAACATTCTGCGCTTTGATGTCTATATTTCCAACCCGTTAGTTAATTATCCAGATGATTACAAATGGGTCTTCACAAAACATGAAGTGAACTTCAAACCCGTGTCAGTGTCAGTCAAACGGTACTTTCGACTTTGTATGAAATGACATTGTGTACATTTGCTGTATAATTGAATACTCTATTGAATTTAAACAGATGCTCATTTATATATCCTATTGTTTTTTCTTCAAGGTTGGCCAAATATACTGTATACTTTCTTTGAATTTATTACTGAGGGTTGAATTGCACCTAAACGAAAAAGGAATTTAAAAAAAGTAAAGTTGTTATTGATTCTAACACTCATAGCTGTCCCTATTGTCTCTTTCTTCACTAACGTTGTTTACTTGATACGTTTTCAAATGAAATTGATACCCGATATGACATCTGTAACGGAACACTGGAAAACACAGATTTTTCGGTTTTTCGTCTTTTTTTGTCTTTTTTAATTGTCGGTTTACTCATTTCCATGCTGTCAAGTAAGTTTTCAATAATATGTGATAATCTAGTTGTCATACTATCCTCAGACGACAGGATTTGAACATATATTGAACATAATTACATTATTGTAAACGTTTCTCTCGTCAGGATATGGCGGCAATATTGTTGACCTTCTCACTCACACATGAGCTGCCTGTTCGAACCAATTAAGAACTTTTCGTGGCACATGAAGACTACCCGACAATGAAGCCTTCTGTATGAAACAGAGTGTTAGAATGGCCGTTCTCTTGACCGCATAGCAAGGTCGCCTCCAAATATCAGTATTCAGATTTGTTGGTACCAAACTCGAGGCACAGAGAACAGTCGAGTGTCGGACGCCATGGTACTCCGGATGCACGCGTAACCCTTTTTACGATTGCCCTGTTTTTCCCAGAGTCTTGTCACATTGATGAATATGATAACAATCCCACTATTGCTGTTTGTTATAGTTCTCTGTCTGTCTCTTTGTCTGTTGGTTGCTGGGGTGGAGTTAAGTTTTGTTTGCTGTGGTTGCTGGGATGGTGTTAAGTCTTGTCTGTTTCGGTTGCTGGGATGGTGTTAAGTCTTGATGGCTGTGGTTGCTGGGATGGTGTTAAGTCTTGTCTGTTGTGGTTGCTGGGATGGTGTTAAGTCTTGTTTGCTGTGTTTGCTGGGAAGGTGTTAAGTCTTGTTAGCTGTGGTTGCTAGGATGGTGTTAAGTCTTGTCTGTTGTGGTTGCTGGGATGGTGTTAAGTCTTGTTTGCTGTGGTTGCTGGGATGGTGTTAAGTCTTGTTTGCTGTGGTTACTGGTTGCTGGTGTTGAATATGAATCATCAATTCTTCTCGTTTCGGCCGAAGCCACAGTTCCACATTTTCGGGATCGCAGAATCACCTATCGATTTGCATGCGGTCATGTCGCTGAAGCTTTCTTTTGTAATCAACAGGTTTTCCGTTTTGATTTCAGCCATGTCAAAGAGAAACATAAATCAGGATGCCGTTACGAGCCATAAACACTGATAGCAGCACGAGAATACACGAAGTATGCGAAGGAGTTGTGAATTATGTATGTCGCCAACCAACACGCACGAAAACAAGTCATCGATTATTGTTTGTGAGCTACAAGATCGAGTTGTGACTTAACTCATTGCTACTCTGAAGGTACTCTTGTCGATATTCATTAATCAGAGATGATTCTCCGTGGTTAGGTGCGGTTGGGTGCTGATTGCATCTTAAATTGGAATGCTGTTCTATTAATGTTTATGCATGACCTAATTTGTTCTAAGATTGCCATTCGGGTAATAAGTGCAGAAGCGTCGTCTTAGAAGACCGTATAATGAATATAGCGTACAGGGTAACAGGGGAGTGGTTTGTTTTCATATTGTATGTTAACCTCCAGGCCATAAGAGGAACTGGCAGGTAATGTGTTCTCATATTGTAAGTTAGAATCCATTATTAGTGTACAAGGAATGGTTACTGTTTGAAGAGTTACTTTATTTCTCAATCCCCGACCGCGTCATACCAAACACGTTAAAATATGGTACTTGTTGGTCCCTCCTTGGCGCTCGGCATTGATGGGTATAACAAGGACTGGTCGGCTCGGAGTCAGTATGATGTGTCTGAGTGGGGTATTCATGCTTCACTGTGGC
>VKKT01000634.1:136859-151378 GCA_008038995.1 Haliotis laevigata | reverse complement strand
ATCAAGTATTACCTACATCTATCCAGTGCCTGCATCAAGTATGTACCTACATCTAGCCAGTGTCTGCATCAAGTATGTACCTACATCTAGCCAGTGCCTGCATCAAGTATGTACCTACATCTAGCCAGTGCCTGCATCAAGCATGTACCTACATCTATCCAGTGCCTGCATCAAGCATGTATCTACATCTAGCCAGTACCTTCATCAAGCAGGTACCTACATCTAGCCAGTGCCTACATATACCCTGTACCTGTATCTTAAATAAGCTAAGTAACCAATTGTGTGTACGTGTGTCTATAATAGCTCTGTATATAGCATGAATCTATGTCTATAATTCTCCTTCATATGTGTTTTCCATGTAAATTTTATACTCCAGAATATACTGCATATAAGCTGGATCTGCCCCGTTATACAAACTACACCTCGTATAGTGCGCCACATGAGGACAACCAAGGTCACATATTGACAAAAAACAGGGAGTTTTACACCAAACTGGAGTTTTTGTAAAAAATGTTTCTTTCGCTAACCTCTCCCTGTTTCGCCCAGAAAATCGAAGTTAACCTGTCTGTTGCCATCCGCGGGTCGTGTGATAGACCCGGCCAGTAAGCCTTGTGTATATTTGTGTTGCATGCGACGTGTAGACCTCGAGGAAGCCAGTCAATATGACGTCCCTGCCATCTGACTGTCAAAGGCTGTACAAGCTGTAGGCATATTAGGTCGCCGCTTTAGAGCAACACTTTGATATGGTAACGAATCCTCGTGGATGGTGGGGGATGAGGGGTCTTGAAGTTGCTGGCAGTGAATCATTGTCCAGGTGGGGCTGTTTGGAGGAAAACCTCATATCAACACTCACACATCTGCGACCTCAATGGCTTGAAAGTTTTATCTAAAAACGCGAAATGTAAATATGGAGAAAAAAGTCACTTGGAATATAACCAGGGGCGGATAACTATAGCAACACTACGATAGCTCGTCCGACAAACAGGTGGGTAAAGATGGATGAACAGCTCATACACCATGAACCAATGTGAACCTGTTGGACGAAAGCGAAACACAAATATAGCGCTTGCAAATTACATGCCGGAAAAAAGAAAGATTTGCCTTATAACTGGACTTCATCAGTACATTAGATTAAGAAAAAACATCAATGGGGTTACTGGGCTGAAAACAGTTGCAGAAACACCAAAACTATAAGATAAAATAAAACACAACTGTAATATCCGTACGAAATACACAACTTTCTGAAAAAACATATAAAAACATTAAAACCATCATCCATTGTACGATTCAGATTGCACCATAAGTATGTGTAGGAACCTCAAACCTCAAAACCTCATCAAATAGTGATGTCAACAGGCCTTCGTATCCCGCTCGGGGCGGTGGGGTAGCCCAGTGGTACAGCTTTCGTTCGTCACTCTGAAGGCCCGGGTTCGATTCCCCACATGGGTACAGTGTGTGAAGCCCATTTCTGATGTTCCCCGCCGTGATATTGCTTGAATATTGCTAAAAGCGGCGATAAACTAAACTCACTCGTATCCAGCTCCAAACATGTAAAGAAATGCGAAATGATCCGCTGAAACATATAACACAACATGTATGATATATTTCAATATAAATAATTGCATCATGCATCCTTTTGATCACTGGTGCAAAGACATGCTCCCTATGTCTGTTACAAAACTCGTTGACAGCTTTACTATAGCCTTCAAGAATGCAACCATTATTGGTTATTGAAGTCATCTGTTTTGTCATACCGTGTCATGCGACTATAATACATGCCAAAAGTCTTATCAGTCCAACTAAATCATTAATCAAAGCTAAGATCGATATAACGGCTTTGTGTAACAATATCTCCCATTGGTATGTTTATTCCATATACCCGTATGTATGGATTAATGCCTCCGTGAAGATCCGGGTGGGATTTGGTCTTTAGTAACTTCAGAGACAGGCGGGCAGTTTCAGATGGATGCATGTCATATCCCAGTTGAATAGATCGATGTTCGCGATGTCCATTGCTTGACCGCTTGGTCCAAACTTGATTATTTACAGAAGCCGTTACACAGCTTAAATGTTACCGAAAGTGGAAAACAAACAAACAAATGTAACAAACTCGAAGGGATAGGGACCACAGATAGACCTCGAGACATCTGGGTACTGAAACCATAACTATGTATGGAAATAAATGATCCGAGAAAATCAGTTTTCATATACAGTTCGATATGTTACTTACTGTTATACAGGGGCGGAGGGGTAGCCTAAAGTGTCCGCTCAATGTTTGGGGGCGGTGGGGTAGTCTAGTGGTTAAAGCGTCCGCTCGTCATGTCGGAGACCCGGGTTCGACTCCGCACATGGGTACAATGTGTGTAGCCCGTTTCTGGTGTCCTCCGCCGTGATATTGCTGGAATATTGCTGAAACCGGCGTAAAACTCAACTCACTCAGTCACTATTTATTAAACAGCATGAGACAATTGTGATAACTTGTGTGCTGCGTCGCCACACCTGTGTCTGCTTACGCAACAGATCAGCGGAGCAGGACACGATGCAAGGGTCAACACAGCGTGTAGAGTAGCTTAGTGGGTAGTGCGTTTCGTTGTCACGCCTACAAACCGGGTTTGCTTCCATTAATGTGACGTAAAGATCAACAGAAGTTGGATGGTCACTCGCTAAGAAATAAGGGATGTGGCCAAGTGGTCTCTGACAATGCATTTCAGTCTGATGTTGCAGGTTCGAATGATCATATGTTCTCATACTAGACAAGCTACGTGTATCGTCCATAATACCTTTGCCTGCTTGTAAGCTTGTGTTCTCATTGTTTAACGTGAAGTTCCACAATATTCATGAATAATCAAGACGATCTTTAAATAATTGACCTTGGACTAGACAGTCCTGTGATTGACTCCTCCCCTTGCTGAAGGTAAGTATTGACCAGTGGATTTCACCAAACCAGTGTGAATGGGTTTCATCATACCAGTACCAATGGATTTCACCAAACCAGTGTGAATGGGTTTCATTATACCAGTACCAATGGGTTTCACCAAACCAGTGTGAATGGGTTTCATCATACCAGTACCAATGGGTTCACCAAACCAGTGTGAATGGGTTTCATCATACCAGTACCAATGGGTTTCACCAAACCAGTGTGAATGGGTTTCACATACCAGTGTGAATGGGTTTCACCACACCAGTGTGAATGGTCTCACCATACCAGTGTGAATGGGTTTCACCATGAAGGTGTGAATGGGTTTCAACATACCAGTGTGAATGGGTTTCACCATACAATTGTGAATGGGTTTCACCATACAATTGTGAATGGGTTTCATCATACAATTGTGAATGGGTTTCAACATACAATTGTGAATGGGTTTCAACATACCAGTGTGAATGGGTTTCACCATACAATTGTGAATGGGTTTCACCATACAATTGTGAATGGGTTTCATCATACAAATGTGAATGGGTTTCATCATACAAATGTGAATGGGTTTCATCGTACGAGTGTTCATGGGTTTCACTGTTCATGGGTTTCATTATACCCGTGTTCCTAGTCTTCAAACAGATTTCTAAAAGTGAACATGACTGACTGGGGACAGTGCGGGCTTCTCATCTATATGTTTTATGTGATACGCTGCCATATAATTGAACGAAAGCGACATAACCTAACACAGACGTATATACTAAAGCCAAAGTCATTTGTACAATTGTGACAATATCATAAGCCCATGTTTATGGATAGATACCAAAAAGTGTTGATGCCAAGCAAGCGTAAAGTTCTCACTCTGTATCCTGTCCCCCGGTGACGGAGTCACGGACAGACTTTCAAAACGACGTCCTTACCAACTCACCGTCCAAGAAACGTGATCATTAAATATGCAACAGTACTGGCAACCTGTCCCACGAGGGGTATAAACGGTGATTTTACGACCCTTGTGCAAGTTACCTACATATAATGAATGGATACACGCTTGTCCAAATATTTACACAGCTACAAACGAACGCTAATTACACAAACCTACATTAAAGCTATATTGTGCCGTCTGTTGTTAATAGGATCGTATTGCACCGATCAGCAATGACAGTCCCTGTTACATGCGTGCAAGCGTTGAATAGAACTATTGTTTTCTTTCTCAATAATGGCTTATCGATCCCGACACCCAACGCTGTACATTACAAGACGTGGTTATAAACGCTCAGTGCGACTGTATTCGCTTCATTGGGATCACGTGACAGTATCCATTAATCTTCGATATGATCGATACCCCTGTTACAGCTTTTACCTATATGAACTGGGTCATATGCAACATAAAGTCTATACCTTTATTCAAAGTCCACGAATCTAGCGTAATAGGGAGGCATTCTTAGTAAGCTGTCATGCATGAGCGCATCTGGTATGTGTGTGTGTCCTTTCGAGATAAAGGAAAGATTGAACCAGGGTTGTGAAATTCGATATCGGGTACCCTTCTAGGTATATTTCACCTGTCATTTAACTAGCAACTTTTACCGAGATTCTATTTCACACGTGTGTATGGTATTTGCCAGGAAAACGAGGTTTCAGAGATACCGTCTCTTCGCGGTGTCCGCTGCCGAAAATAGTCACCAGCCAAACCGGTTCTCATTGGCAGGCCCCGTAATAAGTCATGCATTCTGAACACAAGATTAGCATACGGGCGAGGGGTCCGCGCTGTTAAGCTCCCGTGCCGGAATTTCTCTTCAGCTCACAGCGACACAGTTGACCAACTGAACGCTGTTGTCGATTGATGGTATCAGTCTGAGGTGGAAAGCAAGAGGCGAACAGTGTGCTCTGGACTGCCGTGAAAACAGGACGTATTCCTTCGCCAGTGGAGGGCGTATTGTCCGAATGAGTCAGGAAGTGTAGAATGTGCTTCACCGGGACATCACGCCAGCTCCCGTAACTAGATCCTCCCCTTACACAAATGCTAAGAGAGTTCAGAGGGATTTCCTTCAACAGTCCCGCTCCCCGCTTCATTGGGAAGCGAACGGTACACACACTACTAAACTGACAGCGCCGCGCTAGCTTCTCTGCTGTGACACTGCGCGGAAAACAAGGACTGGAGGGATTGGCGACTGAACTGTTGAAGTTTAAACTTCACTGTGTTGTGTTATTTTGTTTCGTGACTGTTGGATCATAAACGGTCAAAATGCCGGTTGAAGATAGTTTGATCTGTAAAAAGAATGTGCTGTACATTGGAAGCTCCGTGCCTCTGGAGACTTCGGAGGGCTTGGATGCTATACAACAGCCTCTCAAGGAACACTACCCGGTAGAAGAGGGATCTACTATTGACGGAATGAAATCCACCCTCACCGTCCTACCGACGGGGTTGCAGTTGTTGCTGAATGATGACGATTCCGGGACGATTATTTGGTTTCCGATCACTTCACTGACACTATGTGCTGCTGTTCGATGTATCAACACCGTCAACACCGCCACAGGGGAAAAAGTGGCCAAGTTTGTCTCTCTAAGCTCACCAGCTGCTGGTGGTCTTAATTCTAGGAGGCCGGCAATTTTCACAGCGATCACCCGTCGCACTAAAGGCAAGAAGGTTTTGGAGTGCCATGGGTTTGTTTGTGAAAGTTCAAAGGACGCTTTGGAATTGGTGCAGAAAACTTCCACGGCCGATAAAATGAGCAAAGCAAGAATAAACGGTACTGTCCTTCCCTCAACACCTTCTTATTCAGTTGAGAACGTTGCTAGCCCGGTGCTGCGGTCGTACGGAGTGGATAATGTTGTTACCTCGGGGAAGATAACGCCTGAATCTAATACTCTTCTCCGCTCACCTGTGATGCAGGACTACCCCGTCAGGCTGATATCAGGAGAGAGACGAGTCTCCTCTACCAACGGAGTTGCGCCCGAGTTTATGGATAATCCACCAGAACACGGGTACTTCTACAGCACCAAGACGTCAAAGGTAAAGAAGTATACTGTAGATCCCGTGTCAGATGCGGAAGCAGATTATCTGAACGTGTCTTCCCAAGCACCGTTTGCAGGCAGACCTCCAGGAGATCGAAGGTCAGTTTACAGTCAGCCCGTCGCCGTGGCTGCCATGCCCCCCGGGGCCTCCATGACCCTGCAACACCCACGACCCCCACCTGTCGTATCTGTAAGGGCAGTCCCACCTCCTCCACCTACAGTGATTGCTGCTCCCCCACAAGTGGTTCGTAGAGGGAGGTTTTTCTCTCCACCCCCAACTCTGATGCGCCCGAGGGTAGTAGCTGGGTACCCCCGCCGGGATCCACATGTGTTCGTGCCACCACCGCCGGTTTTCATTGACGCACCGTACGTCATCAAACGACGGCCCCAGCGAAGGGGGTCACATTCATCAGGATCTGGTTCAGGATCATCCCGGTCTTCATCACCAAGGAACATCCACGATGAGACATTCCCTAAGAGACACATGAACGGCGATAATGGTGACCTTTCAAGCGAGCTCAGTTCCAGACCCAGAACCCCACCCACAGATTACGAGTCTAGACCCAGGGGCCCCAGGATTAGCCGCAGGGAGGACTACGACCTTCGTCACCGCCCTCCCCTGGGTGCATTCCCATCTAACGGTTTTGCCCCTCCCCCTCAACCTGGTTACTACATGTACGGCCCACAGCGTTACCCATACCTGCCCATGTACGTGGAGGGTAGAGCCAGATCGGTGCCCCCTCCAGACGGTAAGGGGAAGAAGGGGAAGAAAGGCAAGAAGAACAAGAAGGAGAAGAAAAGCAAGAAGAGAGTGTATGGAATCCCGAGTGACTCTACAGACAGTTATAGCGGATACATGTCCGAGAACCCCAATATGTTTGACAGAAGCTACCCAAGACTGCCACGAGACTTCAGGAAAAAGGAAAATATGAATATGAGTGAGAGGGCTTTCTCCAAGAATCTGGAAGCACAGAGCAGGAACCCCCACTCACATGAGGCAGGCATGTCGGCTTATGCTCTCAACGAACATATGGCCTCAAGAGTTCGGGGCGAGGACGAATTTCATATGTACTAGGGGGTGATCTCAAGATACTTCAATTGGAATATATGTGTGTCCACCTGAACCTGTCTTCATCGGCTAACAGCAGACTGAAGTGACCTGCTCGTGGATTTCGCAAGATGGCGACACACGCATGACGTGCTGGAATTCTGGGAAGGTTGCAGGATGGTACACTGTGTATGTTTGTGAGGATCGACTTGACCCCCAGCGCAAAGTGACCTTTACCTGAGTTGGTGAGAAACATGTTAATGAAACAGCAAGCTGACATTTAGGTTTGCTTTCGGAGAGGTCAAAGGTAAAGGGTGAAGGTCAATAGAGAGGTGACGCATCAGGTGAAAGGTCAACAAATGTAAACAATAGAATAACTACCACGAGCATTATAATACACGTGATATATATATGTGCAAATGTTATACAAAATGTCATACCCATTCATGTACAAAGTATCAATTCTACTCATACGCAAACGATATGATCTTGTACATAAACATAACGCTAGGTCATGTATTGCGGCCAATCGTTGAAGCAGGTCTGATATATCGGCAATATTGTGAAGTGAGGCATAATCCAAGGTAGTTATAGCAACGATTAACTTAGAAACTTACAAGATAGAAATTAACAGGGAATGCGATTTAGCAAGTTTTGTAAGATTCCACAAACTGGCTCCACTGATTACGTTGACATTAATTAATGACATTAATCTCGTACGCATTTCCTAACTAACCCTGCACAGTTTGACATTATGTACATAGACTTGTAAATCTCGTTCGTATAGTTTATTAATGGGCACTGATAGGACATGGAAACAAACTTTGAAGTTAGCACCTAACTACAGCAACTGTGTCCCGGTTTACAGAAAGCTGCTGAGGTTGCACCCCAGGGCAGGTTTTGCAAATACTAATCAAACATATGTACACTTCGAACTTGACGGCAAAGTCAAACATTGCTCGGAATTTGTCCTTATTCATCCAACATTGAATGCGAGAAAACACGAAATGCTCTTACGTTTTTCAAAACTAATTATTGATACAATATATATGTATATTCGTACAATATTTGTCTCGCGATGAAAGGAAACTCTAATTGATTACCCCTTTGAAGATAATGCCATTACCCGTTGTACATAACATACTCAACCCGGTTTAAGATTTACCAGGCTAATTACATATTTAAACTACTTTGTGGTGTCACTCCCGATCCGGTTTAATCTTTCTGCATAGAACGCGTTTCAGAAATCAGTGTGCACACACTAATTACGATTGCTAATTGACTGGTTGCTGTCTACAATAGCGCATTTGTGTAAACTGGGTTTGTGTTCGTGTTATGGCGTAATATTTCAACACCCCGGGGGCTAATACTTGAGCTGTCTGTTACAATGATCGCTAGTGATCACAAACATTAGCAGGCTATTTATGACCTTGTAAAGTCACGATCTATTCGAATATATACCTTGGGCTTCTGCATAATGTATTCCACGCTAACCAAAACAAAATGAACATGGTATCCCTTTCCCTGTATATTTACAACTCATTAATATTTTATCGACTTTCAGAAACATAAACTATTAATGTATGTTTTTACATTCCAGTAATTCAGGTCAAATAGTGGTACACATTTTGACATACAAGATATCGCACAATTCGAGAATTTGATATTGCATTAATTAAAGCGACGTGTATTGCTTGGCAATAGAAAGTGTTCACTCGAAAATTGGATTTGACCGCAAACATATAATGTTAATTGGCTGAAACGATCATTGCTAACTTAAGTCAAAATCATACTACCTGTCCATTACCATCAAATAACACTCGATGTTTTGTTTTTAATATTTATTTTCAATTTTGAGACACTATAGTAAATTTGCTCGGGGGTTCGTCTCAAATTCCTTATCAACTTAAACTTGCATAATGTGCAACATATTGTGGGATGCGTCGATAAATTCATAATGCAATATCGAATTGATATTATTACCTGCTAGCAGTTATTATGATGCTCTGTTATACGTGAAGGTCTCTCTAACAGAACCAAATCGACATTCTATGTCTGGGTGAAAGATCGGAAGCTGATATTAACACAGGAGATCGATGGCAGCATATCGCTATATTGAGGCCAGCGGGGTGTTGACACGTAGATCATATGCGTGCCTGTAAGTTCTTACCGTTCCCTCGTCTTTGTGATGCTTTCATTTGTCATAGAAACTAGTTTGATCCAATCAAATATTTGGGCCTTTAAAATGCAAGAAGCAAAATATTTACATTCAAACATTCAATTATCTCTTGAAGAAATTTAAAATGTTTTTATCTTTCGTCCGATTGGGTTATTTTTTTCTGGTGTAGCATATGTCATTATTTCAAATTCGATATGTTGTTTCTTGAATTATTAACTCAATGAAATATCTTAGCGTTAATGATTTGGACATGTTTCTACAGATTTGTAAACACATAAAAACAGTAACTACCTGCTGAACACTGGGTCAGATGTACGGGATCATATCTAACACCTGTCCAGGTATACAGCTAGATTTGCCATACCTGAGGGGTTAATCTTCTACACTTGTCCATCTCCAGACGTAGTTCTGCTATACCCGACAGGTATACAGGTTCATCTGTTACATCGGACAGGTACACGGGTAGATCTACTTTACCTGACGGGTATACAGGTAGATCTACTATACCTGACATTATACAGGTAGATCTGCTACACCGGACAGGTATACAGGTAATTTTACTACACCTGAGATGTATACAGGTAGATCTGCTACACCGGACAGGTACACGGGTAGATCTACTATACCTGACAGGTACAGACTTAGATTTGCTACACCAGGTGTACAGGTAAACCTAGGTAACTATAACGCATAACGTGTTTTCCTAGAAATAAATTCCATACTTATCACATTAACTATTAAAACACTGACCACTTTCAACACAGTATGTATTCACATAGATATATTACGTAAAACACGAACGCAAAACAGAACAAATGGTCTATATTTAGCATGGCGTTTGTTTACAACACTGTAGAAGTGGTAGTAGTAACAGTAAACACTTAATGGCCCTCAGCAGGCAGGTCAATTAGCGTCAATGGGGATGTTGTCCAGGCATTTGATATTTTATGAGATTTCATTTGTATTTATAAACTACTAAAATAAGTTAAGGTCAAAACTTGAACAAAACATATTGGTATAGTTAAATAACTGTAGTAAAATTAACTATACTAATATGAAAGACTATCTCGGACCTTAACTATTTTTAAGCAGTATATAATGTACAGCTGATATGAAAACCTTGTTCACTTAAAAGCTTAAGATGTGTATTGAGTTTAATGAAGTGAATATTGTTATTTTTCTGGAAATTATTATAATTATTGTTGCATAGGATATTTCCCAGCATGCTGTTCATTTCGTACTTCATTTTGGCAATTTGTTGATAAAGTAATATTCTCAAATATTCACATTAATAGTATTATTCTGAATATTCTTTAGAAAACAGCGCTAACACTGTTACCATGATGTAATACGTTACAATTATTTGATGGTATAATACCCAAATAACCAATGGTCTTCCCGCCTGTTTTGCATTATGACGTCACGATGACGTCATTTCTTTCAGCCCACCTGTAATCAAAGAGTTCTATCCAGAAGTATGTATATTTTATTAATAAATGTATATTGTTACAGCAAGTATTACTTTTCTTTTCATTTATTGTTTATGACATATTGAAGCTCTGTGAAAACGCAATGTTCAATTCATCGATGTATGTACACTGAATTCATAGAATACTTGTTTCAACGAGAGATAAACGCATAGCCAAAATGTGTTATGAATACTTTCTGTTTCAACGTACACTATTAAGACAAACCCTCAAAACTGAGGCATTTAGTGTTTGTATGGAGTTTCGTAACCTATAAACTCGTCCGATACCTGAAATAATCAAGTCATCAATTTAACATAGATATTACAATAAGAATCTAATCTTTTTTAATCGATGGATTAGCATTGCGTTTTGATAGTGTTTTAGTTGTTGGAAACGAGCTTTTGATAACCAGCTCGTGTTAACTTGGATGTAAACAAGGAACGTGAAGACACTGATGGCATGCACATTTATGTGTATCTTTTGTACTCCCCACGTTTGTCATATGTGTCTAATTACATGTATGCGTCTGATTGATTGGTCGATTGACATTTGAAGAGTTGCAATGATGATCAACATCAATTTTTATTGGAATAACTTTTAAACACAATCTATGTGGTAGCCTCGTCATCCGGTATGGAGAGCAGTCCGGATTGACAAGGTTTTGATGAACACGTTAAGTTAGTTTAGTCGGGTTTATAGATTTTAGACAGACATGTTTATTCATAATTTTGAGCATTTAATTCATTTGAAGATGCAAATGTGTGAATGTACTTGTATCTCGCTTGACGCTTGGGCGAACACTCCCCGGTTCTATGAAATGAATATATGACAACTGGTTATTCATGGACAGTAAACTGAATTATTTTGCTAAATATAATTAATACTTGGTGATATATGAAAGGATTATCGGTTTCTTGTTAATAGTTTTTTAAAATGGAATATTCAAGATTTTTTACATTCTTAAGCAAGTGGGGAAGTACAATATAGAACAAACTTTATGGATAACAACTTCTTTTTGTTCGTGAGTGCGACGTTTCGATACAGATTCTTGTATGTATATATATACTGGATGTAACAATGTAACAAAGAAAACAACATAATTAACATAATTGGCTAGGCAGTAAGCTGATGAAGCTAGAGAGTAGACAAAGGACAGGCGTGGAAGCCAATGCTGTTTCTTTGTTACAATGTTACATCCAGTATATATATACATCCCCCTTCTTCATGTTCCATTCCAGCTTGACAACGGTACAAGAATCTGTATCAAAACATCGCACCCACGAATAAAAAGAAGTTGTTATCCATAAAGATTATTCTATATTGTACTTCCCAACTTCTAAAATGCCACTCAAAGAAGTGAGGAAGGCTCGTGTTGTATCTTAAAGGGAGTGTTGTAGAGGAAGTCGTGACAGTGTGGTCGGGTCTGGGGAAGTTAATGCCACGAGGCTTACCACGTTGGGGCTAATCGCAGACTAAGAGCGTGCATCAAAGGCAAGCCTCTTAACTCAGAGGGGTGTAATAAATCACTTGACTCCACACCTAATCATCTGTGGATGATACTCGCCTCGTGTGGTTAAGGTGGCAGTGGGTTAGTGGTTAAGTGGTTAATACGTTCAGTTACCACACCAAAGACTGGAGTTTAAATCCACACATGGGTAGTTTGTTGTTGGGGTATTGCTAAACACGGTGTTGACTCATACTTACTCCAGATTTCAATATTACCGGTTTACAATTCTACTTACATTAGAAGGCATTCAGACTAGTTGTGTGATTTGTTGTCGAAGAGTATTCAGAATATGGACATCGCATTTGTGTCTTATGCCCCATGCATGACGAGCCACCCTTTACAAAAGGATAAAATTTCCATGCTTACAACAGATGCATGCAGAGAGAAAGAATTAAAGGAACATTCAACGAATTTAACAACCCGGTAGACTGGTTTATGTTTGACCTAAAGCAACATCCTTGGCGTATTTGGGGTCAATAGGAATGCGTGTTCATGTTTACGAAGGCTTTAACAAGTAGGAAACACATGTCTCCTTAAATTACCAAAGTTAAATGGAAGAGTTCATCCTAAAATTATCATATTTAAATGAATCATTTTGTTGATGAAAAAACTACCATTTTGGGATACATGAACGTCATCCATCAGTTCCTCTCATCACTGTAATGTGTAAACGCCAGGAAACTTACAACCGTATAGAGTTGTTTTCAGTTTCGGTAGATAATTGAGAAATTGAGAATTTTGTAAACATGGACTTTATGAACTAATTCGCGGGTGATTATGAGGGTCAAGGGCAGTTAATTGCTTCTTTGTTTGGGGGGTGATGTTTTGATTCATGTGACCCAGAGAAAGGGGAACGAACGGCCCCGAACTTCCTCCAGGGTAACATGAAAAAGAGAACGTTCATGAACTCCCACATCGTCATGGTTGAATAAATCGAACTTGCGCAAGTACCTCAACTTGCTATTTTGTAAGTAAGTGAACACTATTTCAGTCACTGTCATTGTGACGAAAAATGACATCACAACAGCACCCCTTGGGGCTTTTATCGCACATAAATTGTCCAAGGCGTGTCCATCTCTATTGGTGTCTAAAAGAATGTCTTTTATTAAAACGATGTGAAAATGGCAGCTCATTTATGTCACGCAGTGTTTAGAGCTTGTGTGACGGGGCGCGGTGGGCGTTCCCTTGACAATAGGTGTATATTCGTCCCATCGTCACACCTTAAGGTGTGGCCTACTTTGTGGCAATCTAAACTACACAGTCGATTCTGATGTACTTTGAAAAGGGGTTCACTTGAAAGATGCATGGGTGGCTTCAAGTTTTGAAATTCCCTATGTCATGTTTTTTTCTAGAAATAAGCCTTAAACACGACACAAAAATAGTTCTATATTGTACTTGTAGAGTTGCAAATATTTGAACACACCTTCAGTAAGTTGCGGTCGTTGGTTGTGAAATTCATGCACTTAAAATCAGATGTTGTCAGCATTCTGGTCTCAACACTGAAACTACAGGACTCACACCAGAAATGTAAAAATGTGAAAGAACGTTTACATACAAACTTGTATGGCGTTATTTCAAAATATTGTCGGGCAAGAATACACTTATTTCGAATATGAGACCCAGCTTGTAAAAGATAGCGTTAAACAAAGGGTACGCCAAAAGTCAACCCTGGCGCAGACAGTACGGTGCAGATAATGTTTGTCGCTCATAAATCTCCTATCTCCTATTGTTTGTTTCTTCCCCCTTATTGAATTACATCGGTTATGTAATTAATCTTTTTTTATCAGATGGGTCTATAATTTTCCTGACGAGGTTGAATAGAGGACTTTTCAAATCGTTACCTGGACGTTAAAGGGAAAATAAATAAGTTGCAACAGTATGAATACATTGTTAACATTGCCCGACTACAGCGCGCACCTGCATTGAACATAAACGTCAACACGAGCATGTGCCCGATCATAATGTAATATCTCATTTAATTCACTGACTATTCAATTGACGTTATCGGGCCCGTATTGGATATGTAGTGTTTGTGCAGTTAGAAATATGCTGCCTTAACCAGGTCATTCACATTTACATCGTACTTTCACGCGTTTCTTATGCATGTTTGTATTGAATGGCGGTGAATCTTATTATTATGTCTATTGGGTGTGAGTGTCACGGTGTTTGAATGGCGTGAAACGTCGCCTTCAGCGTTCTTAGTGTTTACTTTATCAACAGTGTAAACATTACTACGTTGTTGAGTATGTTTGATAATTGTTTTCACGTACCAAACCTCTTCTTGACCATATCCCATCCATGGTGTTGTCTGGTGTACAAAGATAAACGTATGATAAAGTGTGTCAAGTCATAAATGTGTCGTGAGACGAAACGTGTATTCTAACCCAGAC
>VKKT01000633.1:106965-117702 GCA_008038995.1 Haliotis laevigata | reverse complement strand
CGGGCCTTCGGCGTGACGAGCCAACGCTTTAACCACTAGGCTACCCCACCGCCCCCACTGCAATTAACATGAAATATGCCCTATTACATACAGGAGACTTCAATTACATTGTATCCATGAAGATCTGGGCTAGAATTGTTCTTCAGCAACCCATGCTTGTTATAAAAGGAGACAAACGGGATCGGGTGGTGAAGCTCGCGGACTTGTTTGACAAGTCATCGTATCCCAATTGCGTAGATTGATGCCCATAAGGTTGCTCACTGGATTGTCTGGTTCAGACTCGATTGTTTACAGACCGCCACCATATAGCTGGAATRTTGCTGACTGTGGCGTAAACAACAAACAATCAACCACATTATTAAAATTGCAAAGACATTATCACCGCTAATCATGCTAATATGATTTATATTCCACTTCATATGCGACACAGTATGACAGAAATTATCAGTCACTCGGGAGCCATGGGAAAGTTACATTAACACACTTACTTTAACAAGTTGAAACAAAGTTGCTAGCAGGCTGTGCCAAGTCCAGCTGAGTTGGTGATGCGGTCCTATATACCATGGCTTTGTGCATATTCATTTAGTTGTATTTATTCATGCATATTGTGTAATAGCCCAGCAAGATTGCTTCTAATGTGATCCGGGATCTTGACCTGATGGCTTTGATTTGAAATATCAGCCAGTGGTATTGCGTTAATTTTCTTTTCACTTTGCATAACAGGAAGTTCATACCAGTGTGGTCAGTGTGTTCTATTGAGGCTGTGCCAGAAGAAATCTGTATATCGAATCATAATTGTAGTGACTTTTTGTGGAAGGAATGTGTTTTGTTGCTTGAAATAAGCATGCATCTGGATTTTTGTTACTTGTCTTGGTTCTGTTTATTTTTAATGTTGTTTTTTGTTGTAACTAAAATCTTCATCTGCATCTTAGCAACAGTGTGTGGTATTTTCCAACACTGCATAAAGGCTAGCTGGCCTTCCTGAAAAGCTAATGCAAGCTGTTATTGGTGAAGATGGTGACAGAATCGGCTGGTTATCAGACAGAGTGTGGAATCAGCGGACATGTTTGACCTGGTTGTGGCGAGACTGCATCTGGAGCCCAACCCGGCTCCTTCACGAGCAGCTGACGAACCATGCAGCCATCTTGCTTTCTGCCGAGGTGGCAGCTGTGGTCTAGACTTGCTGGGGCTTGCTTTCTGGCACAAATAGGTGAACGCCTTTGGAGCTGCATCTGCTGACATCTGAAGCAGTAGTAGTTGTCGGCTGTTTAGATGGAGTGATGAAGGTTGGCTGCTGAGCCTGCTTGGGCTGATATGAATATGATTGTCTTCAGTGGGGAATATTATATTGGGCAGGGTGGGCTTGATTGCATTGTTGGGGTTGGATAAAATTGTTGCTGTTGGATGATATTGTGGTTGGATGACGGAGTTGGGGTGAGTTGAGGTTGGATAACAATGTTGGGGTTGGATAAAATTGTTGGAGTTGGATAAAATTGTGGTTGGATAAAATTGTTGGTGTTGGATAACATTGTGGTTGGATGATGGAGTTGGAGTGAGTTTGGGTTGGATAACAATGTTGGGGTTCGATAAAAATGTTGTGGGTTCCTGTGGTCAACTTGTAATGACCAACAACTTCATGTCTCACAAAGACATATAATATTTGTCACACGTGCACAGTCACTAATTGGATTCCACAACTGAATATTGGTCCCGAGCAATTTGTGGCTCTGTTGTTAAAAGCAACTACATGGCTTCATTGATGTTCGTAATATCCATCACTGATTTCACTGGTCCAGGGTTATTTGCGGACGATGTTTGCAAGATAACAGTACCAATCTGAAGCGCATCGCTCACTCACTCACTCTACTGATCCAGTTTTGATAAAAACATATGTATCCTTCAATGATACACAGTGATTTTTAGAACATGCCTGGTGTATATTGAGATCTAATAACATCTGATTATCCTTGTCAAAAGTTGCGTGATGTATTTACCCCCTGAATGACCTATTATATCATGTAGTGCTGATGGCAAATTGTCAGTTTGCCCCGGTATAACAGTATAACATGACATGTGAATGTCCATCTGAATCTACCTAATTATCTACATTCTCATTTACCGCTGTTTACTGTCGTGCACCAGCTGTTTGCAAGATTTACCAAGGCTGTTGCATCAGTTTGCTGTCATTCATGATTAGTCATGTTTCTGGTATAGCCCAGACATGTAGAGGCAAGGAGTGGCCTAGTGGTTAACGTGTTCGCTTGTCATGCAGAACCTGGGTTCAATTCCCCATATTGGTACAATGTGTGAAGCCATTATTATTATTATTATTATTATTTATTATTATTATTGGATATTTTTATGCGCTCAGATCCACGCTCTAGTGCATGCTCAAGGCGCTGGTATGTTTTTTCCCTTGTTCATTGGATGTCAATCTTAACGACAAATCTTACTATCAATCTCAACTCCCTGGGGAGCATACAACTCTACTTCTAGTTATGTAGACGTAGCCAACAGCCATGTTGATGGGTCTGTTCTACCATACATGACATGACGGTCTTTGTTTTCTTCCCAACACCCCTCCCACACTAGTGAGGTCAAGAATTGGTCTTTCCATATTCATTGAATACAGCAAATCATTGGGCTGTCTTGCTCGCCGACTTGGTTCACATAGGGCATGGCGGTTAGTTATTCTAATGGTTAAAGTGTTTGTTCATCACACCAAAGACCCGGGTTCGATTCCCTACATGTCTACAATGTGTGAAGCCCATTTCTGGTGCCCCCCCCCCGTGATATTGCTGAAATATTGCTAAAAGTGGAGTAAAAGTAAACTCACTTGCTTACTGACCTCCCAACCCCATACGATGTCTGTTTTTCATCGTAACCCCATTTCTGCTATCCCCCGTCGCAATATTGCTAAAAGCGGCGTGAAACTAAAATCACTCATTCAGCCGCATAGGACATTGTGGTCATGGATATGTGCTCATGGTGTCAATCAGTGACCAGATTATTTACTTCATATAACTGAAATATTTTTTTGGAAAATTATCCCTCAAAACACAGTAAACCTGGTTGTTGAGTTAGTCCTTGGGACTGATCTTTGTCAAAGGGACTCATACTACCCCAAAATTCTAACCCCAAAAGATTTTCTGATATTACACCATAATCTTAGCCCTACAATTTTCGTAAGTCATCGTTGGTGCAAAGATGGTTTTGTGGAACGGTCCTAGGCTTCCTTCGCCCCGAATGTAATGACTGTTGATAATGTGTTGCCCCTTTTGCTAGTACGCTTGGTATAACACTGGACATAGGTAGAGGTTTTATGACTGTCAGGGTTGCATAGATCGATTGATGACTTGCGTTAACGAGATTAGCGACATGACCGAACGTAGACTAATCACAAAGAAGAAGACATTTTACGAGCAAAACAAAAACCTATCTTCTCCACCCTGGGAATAGAAGTGGGGCCATATTGCATTGCTGACTAGAATGGCGTCTGATGATGAGTTTCATTGGCTTCCACAGCAGACGGAATGTAGTCATCTTTCAAATAGTAATTCTAGCTGGAATTTTAGCTCGGCCAACAGAACACATGTTCAATGAGTCATCTGATTTTCACTTGATGGACACATGTGGAATGTTTTTTAAAGATTTTTTTGTTGAAAATTGAAGGTGTAGTGTGAAGAGATATGATGTCTGTCATGAATGCATGTACCAGAATTCTGCTTCTGGTAGTTGGTGAGTCAGGGAGTGAGCAGGTGTGAGAGTGGGATGAGTGAGTGAGTGATTGGTCGGTTGGGTGGGTGGGTGAGTGAGTGTGTGTGTGAGTAGTCGGGTGGGTGAGTAAATGTTTGAGTGGTCTGTCAGGTGGGTGAGTGAGTGGGTGTGTGGGCGTGTGGTTGGTAGGTAGGGTGGGTGAGTGGGTGAGTGAGTGGTCAGATTGGTGAGGGAGTGAATGGATGTGTGAGGTGAGTGAGTGCATCAGAAATTGACTAGACTTAATCTTCGGACTTACAGTTATGATAAATACCGATTGACTTGAATGCATACTTTCAAACACGATGACACCCTGTGACCTCAGTCATACATGAACACCTGTTTGGTGCTTGTGTTGTTTTGCTTGCTTGTACAATGCTGCACTGAGCAATGTTACAGCTGAACAAAATCTGGGTCAGACAATCCAATGATCAACATCATGAGCATCGATCAACACTTGGTATATAATGACACACATCAACCAAGTCAGACCAACCGACCCCGATAAGCAGACTCAGGGAAGCTGCTACAGTTTGTTAGACCTTGTGTCAAACAATGGCTACTAGGGTGTTTGGGTTCCAAATAATATGAATTAATAAATTGAAACAGTTGGCTCTAAACATCTTCTAGCTCTTTATTTCATAACCAGGGAGTCCATTTCTGGTGTCCCTTGACGTGACGTGATGTGACATTGCTGGAAAATTGCTAAAAGCAGCATAAAACTAAATTCTCACTCTCGCATAGCAAGGGCATAACTCTTGTTTGTTTTTGTTTTCTGAACAAATTTAATAGTTTGCTCTGGGCTTGTATACTGTCATAAAAAAACACAGTCTGTCTGGAGGTTATAAATGTAATAATATCCCATTCAGACAATAACGGATAGCTGTGGTGGTACGGCAGCAGATACATGTTCAGTCTCTTATCTAACATTAAGTCCCAGATATTAGGTTATATTAGATCTACAAAAAGTGTATAATGGAATTAAGCCCAGAACAATGCTTCATTTGTGGAAGTGACGTAAAAAAATATGTAGACTTTGCAATCATTCTTCTCTTCAGAATGATTCACATTAACTTTAGTCTCTATGGTCTGGGAGACGGACTCGATTGGTCTCTTGTTCCTTTGTTCTCCTGGGGTATATGATGTATTACAACATACCTCAAATTTAAATATAATTCCTGTCTGAAAACAGTGTTTTGAATCTAATATAACTGCTCTGAAAGTTTAAATTTTGTTAAATCAAGATGGAAACTTGTTTGATCACATAATTATTTGTTTGAAAGAATTAAGTGAAGAACTTGCATGATGAATGGATAATCTTGTTTCATTTTGTTAGAATAAATGTAAGATTGTTGATATTGATTTGTGTGAAGAGAAAAAAACAATTATTTGAAACATGATTTATTTATTTCATGCTGGAGAAAACAATGGTATGATTAACAGTTTAATAATAGAATAGCGAATTTATCTTGGGCAGTGTTTAAGGAATGCTGTTGATTCAAACTCACATAATGACAGTAGTCTTGAAGAGAAAAATATGTTAAATTTGTCGGCGTTGTTGTTGAAGTAGGAGAGGCAGCGGACTTGCATCATCGGTGTTTACACAACTTAATTCCATGGCTAAACTTTCACACCTGAGCCATTGGTAGGCAAACACAGAGCGTGAAATGCTGCGTAACGCACACGGCTATTGGAGAAATGCGAGGCAAAAGGTCATGAACAGTTCTGCAAATCACACAGTTAGGCAAGGCAGGAGATAACCTCCCCTCCACAACCCCGTCATGGAAACCCAACTGGATTCAAACTCTAAAACGGAACCTTAAATTGGACTACTTTAACTGCCTTCTTGAGAAACATGAAGCAATTTGTGTGATTTTTATTCCATGGTGTTGGTTTGTAGTATAGCACTATATTGAGGGAGGTTGTCACAGTCTCCTACCGTCCTCTTTGTTAGAGGAGGATCTGTGTACACTCAGGTCTTCTCCTGCCATTCAGGCCGCCCGGAACCTGAGTAAATACAGAAGCTCACAGCCACTCCATCCAGCTGCAGAGAAATGCTTGCGTGACTTATCGCACTGTGGTATAAGCCGTAGCTCCTGGCTAGGTGATACGCTTGACATATCTACCTAGTTGTCGCAGGTAGCTTGTATCGAATGGACGTATTACCACCACCTGTGGATATTATACCAGACCAAGGGATATGAGTTGTATGTACAACCAGTGGGACCGTTATGGGCGATATCATCCCAGATATGGGGTAAGATTTGCAAGTTTGGTTGTCATTTTGAGACTCTATATTGGACATATTTTCAATCTTAGGTGTTGAAAGTCGTCTTTGATATACACTGTCCAGGAGACTGTCGATTGACTTGCCATTGCTGTGATTTTCAGATTGCTTAGCTTGAATACTTTGACTACTTGAAGCTGATGGTTCTGGGGAGAGTAGGGTAGACTTGTGCCTCTGGGAGGTGAATTCGATATTTTTGAGTCAATTAGGTTTAATGTTTAAGTTTGTCCTGCTTTTGAATGCCTGATTTTGATTATTTTACAAGGGATGATGTTTGATGTAAAGTTTTGTGGGTTGAGTTACCATGTGGTATACAATTTGACATCAGAGCTGTTAGTTTGAGCAATGGAGGTATGAGACTTTATAGGGACATGACTTTATGAAGACAAATTGATGGAATAATCCATAGAAAGGGGGATTGAAGGGTTGCCAACTTTGTAATGTGGTTTTTGTGAGAGATACGGCAGATAACGAATCATTGCAGTAATCTCGTATCACCACAGGTGTGACACAATTCTAGTGTAATCTGTCACCACAAGTAACACTTGGTCATATAGACATGGTGGTCTCATGGGCGGACAAGCTGAACAGTAATATTATTTCTAGTCGCATTGGTCCTCATGCTGTTTTGCTAATAGTTCCAGGAGAATTTATAATGTTACCACATTACCACAGTTTTGCCTCAACTTGAAAGCAGTATTTGTTCAATGGTTTATGCTTACTGGGATTTTTGAGTCCTGGAAAAGTTGTGTGACTTTGCCACAGTTTCACATGCATGGTACAGTTGAATTAGGAACTGGCAGGGTTTTACACAGACTTTGGAAAAAGAGAGTCATGGGGATCCACATTATTTTACTTTGGGGAGTCATTTTCAATATTTGGGAGTCATTAAAATTTTATCCTAATATTTATGTGTATATATAAAAAAGCAAGAGTTCTGCAAAGATTTTATTGTTTTGTATTGTATTGTCATTTATATGTTAGTTAATTAACAGCATGTTTGTCACTGTTCAGTCATAACAAACACCAGTATACGGAACAAATTATCAGGCTTGTGATTTATTCACTTTAACATACAGTTAGTAACATGAATTGAAAGAAATATCTAAATTAATGAAGACCTCACGAAAACTATCATTGTTTGCTTGTCAGATCGATTTTATAGACTCTGAACTGAATTGTGAGGGTAACTCATAAAACTTGCGTCAAGCTTGACTGGTATGATAATATTTTGAGAGTCTTTTACAAAATTGTTGCGTCAAATACGCAGGAATAACGCGTCATGTAAAAACCCTGAACTGGTTTTAAAGTCTTGGAAAAATTATGAAAAAAAAATTGATTTGGGGCAGTGATTTGTCTTGTTGGAGACAAGAAAATGACTCAGACTTTGTCTTTTAACTGGTTTTTTTTTTCTGGTTTTTTTTTCCGGTTCACTCTGAGGTAATGCTTCCAAATGTAAATGATTTTGCTGTGACTAGATTTACAGTCACAGAATATGGCATCATGCTGTAGAAAATACATTTTAACAGACAGAATTTTGTCAGACTAATAGTGTATGGACCCTGGTTTACATGAATAGTTCTTTTACGTCAAGAACAAAAGAAAATTGCTGTCACATAGACTATCGTTATTTAAGTAACGTGCTCGTACATTAACAGCATTAACCTGTCATTTAGTGATTAATATTTTATTAAATGAAAGAAATAGTGGATAACTTTATGCGGGGAAATAAATATCTTTTTTGTCATTACATCTTACTTGAATATCAGGTTTATAGCTAAAGTCTTCATCGTGCACCTGTACACCAATGAATACCTGTAGATTGAATTACAGGTATAGCGACACAGGTGTGATGTCAGGAGGTCAGATTTGTAAGACCATTTAAGTGAATAAATATTTCAGACATTTGTAATGTGAGCTGTGCAGCATGTTGAATTCTATGCCTGGCTGCTTAATAAGGAATAATATAATGATTTTTGGGCAAACAGTTGTTAAAAAATCCATTTATGACATAACGTGTTGAGCAGGAAAGTGAATGTTTAAAATTCGAGGAATCGTTGCTTTGGTTGAATCAGAAATTTTAAGAAACAGTTTTCTATTAAGTAACTGAACTTCATTTGTTATTTTTAGGATTAATATTAGTTGTTAAAATTACGGCATGATGAGACAATAAATTTATATTTTCTGATGACATTTTCCTAATTTCCATTCTAGTTTTAGAGCTTATGTTTGTGAATTTTTCTGAAATAAAATGTTCTATTTTCTGATGACATTTTCCTAATTTCCATTCTAGCTTTAGAGCTTATGTTTGTGAATTTTTCTGAAATAAAATGTTCTGTACATTTATTTGTCAGTGAGATACTGGTATATCTATATAAAAGTTTATTTTATCCTTGAAATGATGTAAAAGACATTGTGATTGAGGAAGACGTGATTGTCGAGCCTGGTTCTGGACAGAACACAGGTGCGCTGACATAGCCACAAGGCTTGTCAGAGGACACCCAGCAATGTGTCACCTGTGTCGTTAGCTTGTCTCGTCCTTTCTCGTGCTGTCTACCTGTACACTAAGACTGCCTACCTGTGTGCGACGATGCAAGCCCTCCAGATCAGCTTTGATATATCCTTGTTTAATAATGGGCATTTATTCTACTTACAAAAAGTTAAGAACCACCCAAGTCTCTTATAATTAGGTATATTGGGCCGGTGAGGTAGTCTAGTGGTTAAAGCCTTCGCTCGTCACTCCAGAAGGCCCGGGTTCGATTCTCCATATGGGTACAATGTGTGAAGCCCATTTCTGGCGTCCCCTGCAGTGATATTGCTGGAATATTGCTAAAAGCGACGTAAAACTATAACTAACTCCCTCACTCATAGTTATCAATCTGTCCGATTAAGTGTAGAAATATGTAAGAATTAGGTAGTCTTCAAATGTTTTTGAATCATCGAAATATATTTTCTATTTCAAATCAGGCTGTCATGTTTTAACAGTGAGATACGGATCCTGGATACCATCATCCTTGTGGATTTTGCCTCAAGTTGAGCTTTCCTTAAGTCTTGTTTATTACTTGGATGTTAAGTAGATGTAAGATATCAGATGGTATCTACTGGTGACTATTCATTATATATATCCCTTGAGGGCATGGAGTCCTGAAGGTCCTTAATCCTTAGTTAAGTAAGTAGGGTAGTTAAGTAGTTAAAACGTTTGCTCGTCTCACCGAATTCCTGGGTTTGTTTTCTCACGTGATTATGATATTGAAACTTTTATCAATATACGTCACAGTTTTTTATTACCTATCTAGACTGTTGTTTGCTATGAAAGAGATATTGCAGGGAAATATGGACATTCATGTAAATGTTTGATGTTGGGGTGCTTAAAAGATTACATTTAGATTGACCTAGAAGTTCCCCGGGGGGGTTATTTGAGCAGGTTCATAAACGGCAAATATGGAATGCCAAATATGAAGTCAAACTTTCCTTCGCTTTGATAAGTACTATGACATCAAGAGGCTAATATAGATATCAGATATTGTAGGCTGGAGAATATGTATACTGCTCAAAAGATGTTAAGATCCCGTGATTCTTTCATTTTACTGTCACGTGCTGTGACAGATCGTCTACAGTAACATCTTGGGTGCTGAGATGATAACGTCTACGATTTTATCATAATCGCTGTGAATATTTACCTCAAACTATGCCAATAAGATTGCACTAGAAATTCTACAAAATTTGGAGAAAGTTCATTAAAATTCTGATATGTATTTATTTTTGTCGATTAAATACATTTTCGGATTTCAATTATACACATTTGAACTGGAATCGCTGCAAGTAACAATTTGGAAATCTGCTGTTGGAGGTATGTGAAATTGAAACTTCATTCTTGATTAGTGTCACGTTACCTTTCTCAGAATCCACCTTGATTTTAAGTATTTAGTTGACTACTTATTTTATGGTGAAACTACTATTTTTGGTCCTTGACACTACTGTTTGCAACACTTTGGGGTTGGCATCTCTGAGGGTGTCAAATATGAAAATGTGTTTTTGTAGTAATGCCTAAATGTTTAAAAACTAAAATAACCATTAGAAACAGTAATTAAGTACACACTAATGCATAGAGCATTGCGATGAAATCTTATTTTAATGCTCTATGTATTAGTGTGTGTTTCATGAATAACTACCTGTTTCTAATAATTATTTTAGTTTTAGGGGCGGTGAAGTAGTTTAGTGGTTAAGGCGTTCGCTCGTCACTCTGAAGATCCGGGTTCGATTCCCCACATGGGCACTAAGTGTGAAGCCCATTTCTGGTGTCCCTGCCGTGATATTGCTGAAATATTGCCCAAAGTGGCGTAAAACCAAACTCCCTCACTCACTGTTTTAGTTTTAAACATTTAAGCATTACTGCAAAGACGTGTTCATATTTGTCACCTATGATAGTAACATGAAGCAGTGAGCAGTGTATATTGTTGTTGACTTGAGTATCTACCTCGGGACCGCCTCCGCGGTGTAGTGGTTAGAGCGTCCATCCAGAGAGCGGAAGGTCGCGGGTTCGATCCCTGACCTCGTCATACCAAAAGACATTAAAATATGGTACTTGTTGGTCTCTGTCTGGCGCTGGGCATTAATGGATACAACAAGGAATGGTCGGCTCAGAGTCAGTATAATGTGTCTGAGTGGGGTATTCCTGCTTCACTGCGGCATGG
>VKKT01000633.1:60954-72176 GCA_008038995.1 Haliotis laevigata | reverse complement strand
CTCACTCACTCACTCACTCACTCACTCACTCACTCACTCACTCACTCACTCACTCACATTGGTTTTGGATCAGATTTCAGCTGTACTGCAGAGTACAATGTCATCTGATCATTGGCATAAAACATACTCTTTCATCTTGGAAATATGTCCGAGATATTTCTGTCTGCACTAGAAAATCCACCATTGGATCAATACTCCTCACCATAATTGGACTTTGTGCCACAGAAATGGAAATGTATAAACTTGAATTTGTTGATTTTTTGCCTGATTTTTTAAAAAGACAAATGAACTGATCATGTTTGCTGAGAAAGTGATGTTAAGTTATTATTTGGGGTTATTTTCAATAAATGAGGTGTTGAGGCTGGATTGGTCTAGATTTACCGAAAAGTGTCTTGAAAAAAAAAATTCCATACAAAGATATTTCAATTCAAGATATTTCACTAAGGATTAGAAAGAGAGAGAGTTTTATGCTACTTTTAACAATAATCCACGGCGTATATGGGTTCACACATTGTACCCATGTGGGGAATCGAACCCGGGTCTTCAGCGTGACGAGCGAACGCTTTAACCACTAGGCTACCCCCATTAAGGATTAGCTTAGTTATGAGTGTAATGTTTTGTTTGATATTTATTTATATTAAATATTTTCTTGACACAGATTGTTCCATCATATCAGCATTACAAGGGAGATCTCTTTTATATTTTTATCCCCCGCCGCACGTTTAGCTCGAAGCGGGGGATATAGTATTAGGCTCCGGCCGATAATCTCGATTATATTTTTCATTCTTAATTACTGTGTGAGAGTGAGTTAAGATTTACGCCATTCAGCAATATTCCAGCTATATGGTGGCAGCCTGTGAATAATCAAGTCTGGACCAGACAATCCAGTGATCATATTGCATTTTTCTCATTCTGCTGAAATGTTGTGAGAAATACATAGTGGATATTATAAATGCAATTTAGATTATTATGATCCAAGCCTAAGTTGATATAGTAGGTGGGATGGCTCAGGAAATACTTACTCAACCATTCCGTTACACAAACATGCAGAAAGTGACTTTACAGGGGGATTGATCACGTGTCCAGGTATGCCTGCATTGTGTTTGGGTAGATGCTTTTCTATCGTTATGGAACACTGGAAGTTTCCCGTATATTTCAGGAAAATGAGAAATAAGCAATTTTTGCATGAGTGAGATAAAATAAAAAATGTTAATTTTACTCCAAAAAATAAATTATAGTTATGGCCTCACATTCTGGACTAAAAGATCTAAAATTCAATTTAATTTAATGCGCAGAAGACTATAAAAACATACTTACAACAAAAATCTAAATAAATTTAAGTGTAAATTTTGAATAAAGTTTGATGAACCTGGTTATTTTGACTCCTAACTTGGTTGATCCAGTTCTTCTCACAGGTGGCGCTGTTGTCGTCTCTGATGGTATTTTTGTCAGAATTGACGACCATCATTGATCTCTTTACTGTAGCAATCAGCCTACTGTCTGTCCCGTTAGCCCTAGACATAGTCCTACTGCGGTTTAACTCTTCCGTAATGAGTTAGCTATGGCCTTCTCTAAAGGTTAATTATTGAGCATGAGACAAAAATCGTAAAACGTGGAAGCCGAAATCCTGTTTATGTACGTTTTTTCGAACTCGCACTAGAATCGCAGGAGCTAATCTTTTGGCCGTTTATGGCCACAATATAATTATGACAAATGGCCTAATAAAATGTTATAGATGGCGCTCATTCAAGGAAATTTGCCCTCAAACAAGTGGAATATCGTTATGGTTTGTTGGAAAGCTAATCTTCCTGAGTCCGCAAAGCTGTCGACAAAAATGGGAAGATTTTGCCAAATTAGATTTATTGCGGCCGTAGTTTTCCGACTGGCTTCTCTGTTGGCGATTACTGTTCCCTACGGATCGGTTTAATTGCACCAGGGACTACAATAGCACAATTACATCTTGTCCGTTCCGAGTCCCGTGATGTCCCAACCAAGGTAGGCGAGCGTTGGCTCAGATAATACGAGAGACCTTTCCATTTTCATTTATTAGTGTCAATTTGTTGCGATTCATCTATTGATCCCAAGAAGCTCATAGCTTGTGATTAAGCCCTCAATAAACTCTAATTGAATTTGTCACTGAGAAAACGCAAAGTGAACGAGTACGGGAGTGTTAATATCAAACTGCGGCTTTTCTCTATTGGCGGGAAACAGGGTATACAAGGTGAAGATGACTCCGGCCAAGCCATGGAAACATTGCATGGATAACAAGACAGGTGGATGTGGGAAATATGACTGTTATGGAATAATGGTGATAAAACTGTATATTCCCTTGTAATTTTGTAAGTCTGGATCCAGTTTCATGCAGGTTATCTCATTTTCATGTTTAATTTTCATGGTTTTGTGGGTATCTGTGTTTTCCTTGATCTCGTTATTTCAAAAAGCATTCCTTTTAAAATAATACTGAGAAATTGAATTGTATTTGAATCTAAAATTATTCATGTGTAAAATTTATTTTGAGATTATTGATTTGGTTCACTTTTGAAGTAAAATAGTCCAACATGATTTTGACTGAAAATATGTTTATTTGAGGAGTGCCTCCGCGTGGTGCTAAAGCATTGCTGGTATGACATACGTTTTATCTTACGAGAACATCAGACTTTGTTTCATTTAAACTTGTATACATTTTATTATGAAGACAATTTCAGATTGGTATCCCACTTAATTTGAAGTATTATTTTTTATTCTTGCTTCTCAGGCAAAAAATATTTTACTGGTCCTCTTTAACTTAGGATTAAATCCAGAAATAATTGAAACGTCATTTATTCTATACGGATGCTGAAAACTTAAACACTGAAAATTTATATTTCTCTTAGAAACGTAGTAACTGAGAACGTCATTTCATAAGCTACTTAAGTTTGAAATGACAATGAAGACAATATACAAAAATGATCTGGTTTTATGAGATGTTGCAGTGAAGTCATGACACTCTGGTAGGGAGGGGGTGGCCAAGAGTTGTTCAGGAAGATTATCACACCTCCGTTTCTATTGTGTCTCTCACCTTCCTCCTGAAGCAACACCAGCTAATTGCTGGATTAGTCACGCTTACGCTCAAACGCTTTGATTGGTCAAACACTTACTGTCCCTCATGCTACTAGGTGTTGGTTAGTATGTACAAGGTAGGAATACGACAGAGAGGAGGGGAATACGGCTTGTAACGGTTATGGAGTTGCTCTGTTCTTTTGGAGGTATGTGGGTTGTGTCCTTGTTGGAGAAGTTCTTTGTTGATTTGCTTGGAGGTTTGGAGGAGATCTGGGTTCCCTGTGGACTACTATGTTCCAGTTGTGACCAACAGGGAATTCTATTGTTGCTACTTTTGGTATCTTGTTAACTGAAGATGTTGTGTGAGATCAGTGTTGTTGAGTTAAGGGGTCTGATTACTTGTGGTTCTGTTTTATCGTTTTTGAATGTAGAGACTCAGCTTTTGGTATTTGGGTTGTCAAAATGACCTTGATTTTTCTGATTAGTTTTGAACAAGTATTTATGACATGTCATTCTTCATTTGGACAAAATACAGAAAGAGTGTTCCTTTGACAGGGCTGGGATCTGCTTATCACCAGTGGAATAAAGTTTCTGTAATTTGGGGTTATTTTTTTGTGCAAATTCATATCCTGAATTATATATGCAGTAAAGGTGTGGCTGGCTCACCGTAAGTTCCTTATCATGCAATGTTTTGGGGAAAATATTATTTGTGATTTTGTGATGACAGTCATTCAGGTTTACTGTGAAGGGAGGGGCTTGAAAAAGAAATCCATTCTTGGTAGATGCAGCTCGTGACGACTAAAGGAAGGAGAGGGAGAGGTGGGCGTTATTTCGGTTATTGTCAACATAGACATGTACGCCTCACTGCTTCTGTACTGAGTGACCTCTGTAAATGTAGAATTCAATGATGAGTTTTATTGGGTTCTAAATTGGATATGAAAAGGTAAATTTTTGAAATATTTTTGAAACTTGCCCTGGCTTATTTGTGGATGAAAGATATGTTCTCATTGGCCATGTGGTTTTGCTGAACTGCATGTGTTTTGTTAATGTTTGTATGGTTCCTTGATGTAAAAGCTGAATGACCTGCACTACATGTCTGTTATCCCTTGAAGTATGAGATATATTTGTTATCCTAATAGATATATCTGTTGTCTTGTGATTTATGAGATACGTTTGTTATCCCATGAGGTATATCTGTTGTCTTGGAAGGTATGAAATATATCTGTTGTCCCATGAGGTATTTCTGTTGTCCCATGAGGTATTTCTGTTGTCCCGTGAGGTATACATGTTGCCATGAGGTGTGAGGTATATCTGTTATCCCATAAGGTGTGCCAGTTATCCCATGAGGTATATGGTGATCCCATTGCCCTGAGGTATACCCGTTAGCCAAAATGGTTTACCTGTTGTCCTGTTTGGAATGCCTGTCCTGGTAGAAATACCTGTTATCCTTTAAGATTTACCTGTTGTCCTATTTGGAATACCTGTTATCCTATTTGGAATACCTGCTATGCTATTTGGAATACCTGTTATCCTATGAGGGATACCTGTTATCCTATAGGGTTTACATGTCCTGGTAGAAATACCTGTTGTCCTGGTAGAAATACCTGTTGTCCTGTGAGGGATATACCTGTTTCTGTATAAGGTCATCTGCAGTACATTGTGCTTTTCATCACCTGCAAAATTTCATGAATTAAAGCTGGAAGATAGGTCAATACAGTGTACTTGATGACCCTTGACCTATTCGTTAAGCATATTTGATCTTATGCAAGTCCTATTATACAGATCAAACCTGGGAGCAGTGATCCGATAATTTGAATCTTGTTTCTACCATTGTTCATGTACTCCCTGACCTCTATGTGACACTGTCGCTAAAAGTCCCAACTAAACATTTTCGAAATATGATGCCTAGGATTGTCAAGCAAATTCCTGTCTTCATCTCTTCAAACTTAATCTGATGTGGTATGCTTGAAAGACTGAAAGGGATGGAATTTACCTTGGTCAAGGCAACCCATGTGTATTTGACGAGTTTGGTCATTTCAGGGATTGAATTAAGTTTCCAAAATAAAATCCTTGTAAACAGATTCTATTTATTATTATTTTTATTTTTTTTCCCAAAAGGCTTTTGTTTCAGTCTTTATTTTCATGTATTCATTTTTGGGTTGTTGTATATGAACATGGTGTCAAATAATGTGGAACTAAGTATTTAGCCTCTTCCTTCCGGACTTCTCATAAAATGGATAAAATGCATGTAGACATGACCATGTCATTTCATCAGATATAAATGTTTTGACAAGAATTGGGAAATATTTATGAACATGAACTGGAAATGTTTTATCCAATTTGAAATGGGAATATTTTTAATTTTTTATCATAGTGAAATGGGAATTTTTTATCAAGGTGAAATGGGAATTTTTTATCAAAGTGAGCCAGAAATGTTTTTTCAACAGGAGGTAGGAATGTTTTATCAAAGTGAACTTGAACTGGAAATCATTCGTCAACATGAACTGGGAATGTGTCTATTCCAATTTGGGGGAATTTTGACTGACATTTGCTTCTGACTGGGCTGAACTCTGGCCGGTGAGCAGGTCCAAATAAATCCCACTATATACATGTATATATATAAATATGTACTCTTATGTGCCTGGGATTAGCCCCAGGCTGCCCTGCACAATCTGGAGCAACTGTGACAGTTGCCTGACCCCCTGTGTCAACATCCACCTGCTGTCACGACCAGGGGGAGGGGGGTAAGGGTAAGGTTGGGGATGTTGTGTCTTCAGGCTGATCTATTGTGATTCGAGTCAAGGGTGAATAGGTTCTCATAGCCCCATGATGGATCCTTTTTAAAAGGGTCCTGAATACATGTTTGTTTCTTGTTGGGATTTCTGGTCAGAATAGGACTCTGATTTGCCTTGTTCTAGTGGATTGTAGAGTATTCTGGGATTCATTGGCACTTTTTCTTTTTTCAAGTTTTGTAATTTTTTGTAGGTTGCTGTCCTTAGTAGCTTTGCAGGCCAGTAGGGCAGACTGGTATGATGTCAAGCTAAGGCAAATTACACAATTGTGATCAACAGCTGTATCATACATTTGGGGTAAACAGTAGCATCACACGCGAAATACAAAATCCTATGATACATGTGAAATAAACAGTTGTATCACACATCAAATAAATAAACAAACAATTGTATCACATGTGAAATACATGATTGTATTACATGTCCATCATACATGTCAAACAAACAATTGTATCACACCTAAACAATTAAACAGTTGTATCGTAAACAAGAAATGTACAGTTTCACACGTGGAATATACATGCATATCATACACATGAAATAACAACTCACAGCCCAACAGAATGGAACATAGTGTTAGGAAAGAGGTTATTTTACTTAATCCAAATAAATCATGTTTCCTTCATTGAACATTTTGTCAGCTAAAATTCAGAAATTTCAACAATAATTTAATTCACTGTGTTTTATTAATGAACAGACAATGGTGAAAAAAAGACTAATTAATTTTTGCGGGATGAAACAGTCCACACCATCCAACTGAAGAGTTCAAGTGGATGACTGCCAAATTCCACTCGATTTATCTCTTTTCGGGTAATGAAATTCAGAAAAATTGTATCCGAATAACGATGTCAGATATTTTGGGTCTTGGAAAGGTTAGAGTCTTTGTCTGGCGACGAATTACAACAGCCGCTGCTTTGATCAGGACATAATTGTGGTGTCGGCGCTCCGCCGATGAGTCGCAAATAAACACGATCAACGTGCCCACTGCAGACACCCGCTCCTTGAAATTTGTTATTACGAACATAATCGCAAGATTTTCTTTCCATTATGACTTAATTGTTTCGGAATTGTTCTGCCAAGTTGCTGATCGATCCCAGTGTGTCGTCGGACGCCGGACAATTTGTCCGGAATTCTCAAAATGTAGTTGATTACTTTGCTTGTTAATTGAATCGTAGCCCCAGAGAGATTGGGAAGACTGTGGGGGATTTTTCAATTTTCACCCCACGCCAGTGGACCCTGTCATATTGTGCTTGCTTGATCAGCAAGTCACTCGGCACAACTAATTATTTTAATCATGGTTATTTTTAGGTCAGGACACTGTCATAATTTCCAGTATCAGTTTTGGCGTTTGGCTGGAGTTTGGGAGATTTTTTTTCAGTGAAACCTTCATGTTTTGTTTAGAGGAATGGAAGTGTTTTGAGTGTATGGTTCATGATGTGTTTTATGTTTTAGTCATGTTGATGGTAGTCATCTGCCAGTGTGAAGAACTAATGGCTTCTGTAAAAAAACAATTAAACAAATATTAAACTTATTCATGCTTCTTTTTTTGGGTTGGAATGGCATGTCATAAGAGACATAATTTTTTATTGATATTGCATATATTTCTTAGTAAGTTGTCAGAATATTTGGATATACAGCTATCCCAAAATTGCATTTTAAATCGTGTTATGAAAGGCCTATGCAAATAATGGCATTTGCATGTTTCCGTACTTCGCAAATAACATAGAAACAGCCATGCAATAATGGCACCTACTTGTTTTCATACTTTCTCTCACTATGTTAATAAAACAAAAGCAGCCTTCAAGTGGCGCTACAATGTTGCCATACTTTCTCTAACAGTTAAAATTAAAACAGTGTCCATCCTAAAATGGGCCTCCTCGTAGCCATGCTTTTTAGCCCACTGAAGATAAAACCAACAACAATCTGGCATGGCACCACCGTGCATCCATACTTTCTCTCACAGTGGACTTTAAAATAACAGCCTTCTCTTGTCAATGTTGGTGTGAACAATTGCCCAGCTTACCAAATAGCCACCCTATATTTCCTTCCATTCTCCGATCTCTTCATTCACTTCCTGTTCAGTGTGTGGCTGGGGGCGAAATGGGTGTTGATGGCACCTTAGAGGTCAGGCCTCGACCTTTCCGGACACATTCCGTGTATGAGATGGCCCTTGTAATCGTGGAGCCATGCCCTCCAGTTGTGCCAATCTCGCCTTTATGAGGTCATTATGGTATCATTGAGCTGCTATCTCGCTACCATAGATTTGATAGCAGCGGTCATCGTATGCCTTGCCATTCATAGCACAGGTTGAAGCCATTATTGTAATGGCTCTTATTGTCAGTATCCTAGTCTGTCAGTTTCCTTAAAAGTCTCAGATTTTTGGAAACCAGTTTGGTGAAATTATTTAGCACATTTAGCCCCTGAATGGAATACAGATTCTTTTGTGTTTTAAATTTTCCATTTGTGTATACAAAAGTCAATATTTGACATAGTATTGTAGACTTGCTTGGGAATGTGAGATAGTTGGTTTCAGGGTCTGTGACATAGTCCAAGAGATAACTGCATATATCTGCATAAGAAACATCCAATTTAAGCACGGAACTGTTTATTCTGGAGCTGAGGCAAACTTGACATGCCAACTCATTCTAGAGCGAGTTGAATTTTTCATTTTTTTTTATTAATAAGTATTTAACATAACTGTGTCATAAAACATCTTTCACTCGCTCAACTGAAGTTTGTGATTTCTGTATTTATCCTCGGTTTATGCTATATTTTATAGAAATTTAATTTGAGAGAGTATGTATTCTCTGCAGCTCAAAGTAAGAATGTGTGTTTTAGATTCATCAATGTTTGTCGCCGACTTGTCTCTCTCTCTCTCACTCTCTCTCACTCTCTCTCTCTCTCTCTCTCACACTCACTCACTCACTCACACGTCATTGAGGCCACAATGGCAGTAGGATTGTTCTACGTTTGGTTGTCCCTGCTCCTTTGTGATTCAGATTGTGTGGAATGGTGCTGACAGGTCCCTTATCATGTTCAGACTGTGTAATTAACGAATTAATGAGCTGGCAGGCAATTTGTAAAAATAGGCATTCATATTTATTTGAAAATATTGTAATGTTTGTAACTAGAAAAATGTGCACATGAATTACGATGATGTGAATATTTTGAATGCAGGGAATATAGAATTATTGCAAACATATATTTTATGAATACACAATGCCATTAAGAATATGGTCAGATCGATATATGTATGATTCCAAATTTAACGTATAGTTTATAAAGCTGCCAAAGTAATTTTCAAAGAAAGAGGATTTAGTAATTAAGGTGTTAGTGCTTGTGCTGAACAATATATGTGTTGTTTTGTATGTACAGTATTCTGTTTATTAGATGTAATCTGGTGCTTTAATTTGCTCTGTAGAATTACCTCCCCTAGTCATGTCAGGATCTGCTGATCACTGTTTCAGATCCTACATTTGCATAGTTTATGATCCTTTTGTTCAGTAACTAATTCTTATCTGCATAAATTGAATCTTTTATCTTCAACTAATCCGACATGGCATGATATCACTGAAATACTGTTCAAAGTGGCGTTAAATCTGTAAATATTTCTGAACATTTATTATTTAATGTTGTTTTTATTGCAGGAATGGAAGAGGGTGGAAACTGGGGACCTGGCGGTCAGCAGGGTTCTGGATATGAATCTCGAGTAAGTAGACTTTGAATAAGACCAACAGAAAGGTTGATATGGATGATCCACAATACTCTATTAAAGGATAAATCCTTTTTTATGCTCATATTGTTAAATTATTATTTGTAACATGAAGATACGGGTTAGATTTTGTCTTCAGCAACTTACGCTTGTCGTAAGAGGCGACTAACAGGATGAGGTGGTCTAGCTCGCTGACTTCGTTGACACATGTCATCGTATCACAATTGCCTAGATCGATGCTCATGCTGTTGATCACTGGATTGTCTGGTTCAGGCTTGATTATACACAGACTGCTGCCATATAGCTGGAATATTGCTAATTGCAGCGTTAAACAACAAACATGCAAGCTTGATTTTCACAGCCCTCTGGAAGCATACAACCATATAGCTGCAGAATTGCTGTTACCATCCCATCCTACTGGGTACCCATTAACTGACAATCATGACAGTAATATTACCATAGTAATATTTATAGGTGTTCTTAGACTTCATGGTGCGGTGGGRTAGCCTAATGGTTAAAGCGTTGGCTCGTCACGCCAAAGACCCGGGTTCGAATCCCCACATGGGTACTATGTGTGAAGCCCATTTCTGGTGTCCCCTGTCGTGCTGTTGCTGGAATATTGCTAAAAGCGGCGTAAAACGAAACTCAGTCAGTCTTAGACTTCATGGTATAACAGACATAGTAATATAACCGAATCAGGTGTTACAAAACTTATTATTTTATCTGATATAGCTGTGGTAGTAAGAAAGGTATGCTTAACATATTTTGAGTGGGATAGATAAAGCTGTTGTATAACACAAGGCGGGGACTTATGGTGTTAAGTAGTTCCCTAGCCCAACAGTAGGTCAACATAGCTGAGCAATGATTGTATTCAGATATAGACTGGCCTGAACCTGGGCCTCTGTTACAGTATGGATTATGTAGAAGTTGATATCAGGACGACAGTCAACAACGCTGTTCACTTACGTAACCGTGGATCCCATTGCTTGGATCCATTCTGCTTTTTACATACAATACACACACCCCCACACCCCATCCCCCACCCCCCACCCCCTGTAGGTTGGAATGGAATAGTAATCTACATTTGTTTGTTGGTCAGTAGTTTCGCAGCTGAATTACAACTGTCTGTAAATAATCAAATCTGGACCAGACAATCCAGTGATTGACATCATTTGCATTGATTTATGCATGTGGGATGTGATGCGTCAATCAAGTCAGCGAGCCTGACCACCAGATCCTGTTAGTCGCCTCTTATGATAAGCATGAGTTTTTGAAGATCGATTCTAACCAGGATCTTCTTCCTATGCTCATTGTACAAAGGGACGGCGGGGTAGCCTCGTGGTTAAAGCGTTCACTTGTCATGCTGAAAACCCAGGTTCGATTCCCCACATGGGTACAATGTGTGAAGCCTGTTTCTGGTGTCCCCTGCCATGAAATTGTTGGAATATTGGTGGAATACTGCTAAAATGGGCGTAAAACCAAACTCACTCACTCACTCATTGTACAAGGCGATTAAAAGAATTATGTGGTCAGACATGGTGTCTTGGTTGATTGCCTTTGTTCATACCCAGATGGCATAGCAAGTTGTTCGTAATATCAACCACTATCATTGAATGTTAAATTTCTTCAGTGGAATGTTTCTTTACAAATTTAGACAGATTTGAGGGTTGGTTTGGGGG
>VKKT01000633.1:31253-43383 GCA_008038995.1 Haliotis laevigata | reverse complement strand
GCGTAAAACTAAACTCACTCACTCACTGTCTGTGGAGTTTAGTTTTGAATTTGTTTACAGCACTCGCCACTCGCCCAAGAGGCAACTAAATGGATTGGGTTGTCAGCTTGCAATATCAACCACTGGATTTTATGACCAAGACTTGATTATTTTCAGGCCAGCGACGTGTAGCCGGAATATTTCTGAAAGGTGTTCAATGAGACACAAATAGAAACAAAAATTGCTGAATATGTTCATTAACAAATTCTGTTAGAATTACTATTGTCACTCAAACTTAAAGGAAGGGGGCGGTGGGGTAGCCAAGTTGTAAAAGCGTTCGCTCGCCACGCTGAAGACCCAGGTTCGATTCCCCATATGGGTACAATGTGTGAAGGCTCATTTCTGGTGTACCCCGCTGTGATATTGCTGCAATATTGCTAAACGTGGCGTAAAACCCAACTCACTTTCTCACTCTATAAGAAAGAGGAAGAAGATTATTGCATTTAACAGAAGCTCTGGTAGGTGGGTCAGTAGTGTTGCTGCAGGGCTCACCAGCCCTTAAGGCATGAGTTTGAATCCACGTCTGTCCGACATGGAACTAGTTCAATTTTTAATTGTTGAAATGATGCACAACAGATCAGACACCCTTGTTCGTGAGAGTTAGTCAATGAATGTGGGAGTTATCTGGCATAAGGAATGAAGTGGGTGTGGCAGGAACTGGGAAATCTTTTTTCTGTCCTTTTTTTTAAATTTAGAGATTTATTGAGAATATGTCAAAACATGTAATAAAAGCCTTTTCTAATAGTTGGTCCTGTTAGTTTTAGAGTAATTATTCTAAAATGACACTTTGTGTCATTCTCTATTATAATTTAAGGGGTGGGGGAGGACTATATCAGGTGTTTGGTGTAGTACTAGGCCTGATTTTGGACACAACTGCTGAAAAATCCCTACCAAATGACGGGATACATGTAAATGTTGGATGTTGAGAAACTTGAGAGCCAGCTAGCCTTGTCACCTTATCACGTCACATTCTTATTCTAATATATGGATATGTTCTGCCAGCCAAAACTAAAACTAATTCTGGGAGTTGTTGAAATGGAAGTGTTGCTGCTTCACTGGACTGTGGCTAAACCATGATAATATATTCCGTATATCCTTCCTGGTGAATATGACTGGAGAATATTCCAAAGAAATTTTATGACATTTGTGAACAATGGTTGTGGAAGCCATTTTCACCACCCAGACACATACAGTACCTATATGTATGGCTAGATGTATAGGATTCATGAACTGAAATCCTAGCTGACTTACTGTTGTCGAGACATTTCTATAATAAATCTTGTCCAACAAACAGATCTTCCTACCAAGCCAACTGCTTCACCTTCAAACTTATGGTAAACATTGTAATAAAACAAAGACGATTTTCTAAATATTCCAGTTGTTATTGATCAAGCTTTAGAAACACACTTTACGTTCTCGAGGCTGTTTAATATATTTTGCCTGGCTTGTAATTATCTTCAGTGCCTATTGTCCTATCTATCTGCATCAGCCAGTCACAGTCCACACACCTGTTGCATACGCTAGTCAATATACCTGACAGGGCAACAGATGTGTGCGTTTCTATTGTTCCCCAAGCATGAATACTCCAACAAATATCGGTAGTCAATACCAATAGGGCTAGCCCTTTCTGTGTTGTACTTCAAACGGCATTTTTCGATTGATTCATAGACTGAGTAGTTTGAAACTGATCTGAGAGAAAAATGACTGCATATTGATCCAGGTATTTATTTCATTGTCATAAAGTTCGGGTTTTCTCTGCCCCCAAATGAAGATTTGCATTGTGCGACTAGCATGATCGGCTTCCGATGTGCCTGTAGATTAATGTAGTTTAAGACGAGGCTGGTCTTTTCAACAAGTGGCTGGACAATAATAACAAAGCTGTTGCCAGCGACCCACCCGGACACACTCCACTAGGGGTTGTAATTGTTGATACAACATATTGTATTGTGCTTCGGTAGTTGGAGAACTACTGCTGGCTAATTGCGGAGGAAACAGGACCGTCCTTCCTGAGGACACCCTCTGTTGAGATCAGGACATTGCTGGATTTATGTCTGCTGTGGGACCTTTGGATGTGAATTTGATATTTTTGGTGATTTTTTTTTATTGATGCAGAAAGGTGAAATCCGAAACTGGCTCCTTCCTTGCTGAAGAAATTGTGTTGATGTAACTGGATTAACACTGGGACTTATACATGTGAATTTGAGATTTATTTTTTTATAATAATTTTCGGACGCTACACAAAGCTTTCTGAAATCAAATCAGGAAACAAGCCTTTCCATTTGATAACATTTTTGTAAGGAGTTGTTACACAACAGGAGACAGGTGGGTTGTTCCTGTGCCCAGGAGGTCCCGTAAAACGTTTGGATCATGAGAAGGTCTTTGTTAATCCATGAATTGGCCCTCAGGCTCGATCTGATTGCTTGACATTCGCACCAATATTGAGAGCACCAGGGCTGTGGACGAGGCGAGGTGACCTGTTCCTGGATGTTCCAGAGCTGGAGATCAAGTGTGTACTTCCATGTACAGCATACAGCACTGTTGACAGACAAGTGGATCCCATCACTTTGTTGACCTTGCACAGAAGGAAGAGGAGGATTCTGGAAGTCAAACTTGTTGCGCATTTTGAAGGGAATTCGAAAGGACATCAGTTCAACTAACCTCCGGTGTTAATGCATGGAGGAAACATTGACAAGTTTCGCTGACCTAGGTACCGGCATGTTGGGACCTGGATTTGTTCAAATGAACAAACAACAAGAACATAATTGAAAAAAGGTGTGCATATTATTAATCTTGATATAATCTCTTTTATGAGCTTGAATATAAGTTTTAATGTTGATCATAATGTTAACAGTCCTGATAACTCAGTGTCAGTATTGAATAGCAAGATGTAGAAGGTCATACAAATTCATATGTTTGCATTCAAAAATAATTCTTCGGGGCAGCATGTTAATCTCAGCTTATGTGGAGGTCTCTGAACCCGCCCCTGCTGCACAGGATGTGACCTCATTTATACCCCAGTTGGGTGATACAAAGTTATATCACAAACTTGTTACGGATGTATAAAGCGATTGGATTAAACGTCTCCTGCTGTTTCAGCTGAATTGCCGTGGTTTTCTTCTTTGAAGCACTGCTGTGTTGAGATACTAATTAAACATCTCTGTTGTAATTAATACGATGGGACTGCATCGCTGATACTAAGATAATTAGGATGATACTGATAACGAAGATGGAATTTGAAGTTCAGTGGTAGTAATGCATTAATATCACCACAAGGGCTTTATACCTAACATTTAGCTGGAGATAAAAAGTACAAACAAATTTCTGAAAATGTCTACATATTGTATTTATGTTGATAGGCATGCAACAAGTAGGCCACAACTGTTGAAACTTAGCTGGAACCAGTATCGGTTAAAAACATATCCCAGTTTTTATCCGAGATGCTTCCTATGTAGCGGATAGGTATTGTTATGCTAACGGGGCCGTGCATTGTTACCTTGAGCTGGTACAACTAGTAATATTGATGGGTGGCAGACATGTTGAATTTTCTCCAGCCATATGGTGCAGTTGAAAAATACAATTGTAAACCTTTAGCTTTGGGGACAGGGACTTTGGAGATAATATATTCTCTCAAGGTAGGAGATGTTTTTTGAAAACAATTGTATGCTTTTTAATATTTTTTGGTATTTTCTTCCCGTTTTGGTTAATTAATTTTAATTCATTATATCGTTATTGTGATTCACTGAGACAATTCTGAATTTTTAAAAAAGATATGTTTCATTTGGGATGGTCTGATTTAGAGGTATTGTGCATCTGGGGTTGTTTGCAGAGAATGTTGCAGGGTAATGTTACAGATCATAGATGCTTGTCAGTTGATGCATTGAAAATCTAGGAGGAAAACATTGTCATGTTACCTATTTGATGGATGTGTTCTAAATACATGTTTGGATACAATTCACCAAGGAAATAATAAGTTAATTCTGTGAAGCCCATTTCTGGTGTCGCCCGCCATGATATTGCTGGAATATTGGTAAAGGCGGCGTAAACTAAACTCACTTATTATGTCTCTCATAAAATACTCTTTCAATGTGAAGCCCATTTCTGGTGTTCACCACCATGATATTGCTGGAATATTGGTAAAAGTGGCATAAAATTAAACTCGCTCAGTATAACCCTGATAACTTACAAATATCCTTTTTAACCCAAAATGTAAGCCTGGAATGGTAATGTGTTAGCACAGTTGGACATGTGTTGGCTGATTGGTGTTATGGTTTTCATATACCAGGGCATTTCTGAATCAACATTCTTTAATAATATTGATTACGAGAAAATAAGACCAGTAGAATTTGTATGACCTTGTATGTTGCTATAGGAAAAGAATTGTTACTTCTAAGATTTTTTTTAAGAAGTGTTTTATTACTTTGTTTCATTGGATTTTTTTGCTAATATTTAGAAAACAACATTGGTACTGCCAAAAAGATTCCACAGTTGCATTGTCCAACAAGAAGCAAGGATTTAACGGAGAGGAAAGGAATGTTGAGGCACTCACTCAGAGTATACTGTTTGATGACTGGAAATACGGAGACCAGAATTTGATCAACTTGTTCTATAGGAAAGAACAAGCAAGAATAGACTGTGTCTTAAGAGACATCAATGCCAAGAAGATGGGAATATTGTGCTGAAGAAATCTGAAGAAAAGCTGAAGGATATTTCTTTGACAAAACTGGATTAGTGTGATTCAGTTTGAACCAAAGAAGGGACGTATTGCACGGTTTCAAAGAACTGGAAGTAGACAAGAAGATAGTTTCAGAAATAGATTGTTTGAAACAAGGTGGTCAGAGTCTTAGTGAATTCTTCGACTCTGCTATGATTTTATAGGCGATCATTTTTGGAGAAATATCAGCAGAAAATCTGTAACCGTGGCGACAGTGGAACAAGACGTAGTTAAATCGCTCAAAATGAGGCTGAGCGATGGGGAAAGTGACTTTATTGAACTAAAACCAGTTCAGGTATGGCTTCTTTCATAGCTCTCCGTGAACTTGATTCATTTCATGCTCTTTTTTCAGGTTTTGATGGGGCGGTGAGGTAGCCTAGTTGATAAAGTGTTCGCTCATCACCCCAAAGACCAGGTTCAATTCCCCACATGGGTACATTATGTGAAGCCCATTTCTGGTGTCCCTTGCTGGAATATTGCTTAAAACGATACTCATTCACACACTGTCATTCTCAACTTCCTGGGGAGTATCCAAACTGCATGTGAGTTGCTAGACAGTTAACTTTATCATCTCATCCTACAGGGAACCTTATATTTGCTTGGTGAATTACGGAATATCTGCTGTTGAAACTGAGTGCTGTAAATAACCTCGACAAGTCACGTGTCTTTAACAATTAATTCATGACAGGTTATACAAAATTCCTCACAGCACATTCATGTCTCTGAGTATTAATTCTTGTTGTTACGTACATTTTTTTCTCATGCTGGCTCTTTTTCTAAATGTGTGTTGTGTCCGATCAGTATGGTTTCTGTCGGAATGGCTCTCCAGGTTCGTTTACTGCTCCTAAGATCTGTATATCGGTGGTAAACAGAACACCGCTCTCTATTTACGAGCAGTTTGACAAATTATGGTGGTGATTGTTGGAATGTTGAAAATCCTGGCGTATCTGGGGACTGTAATGATGCATGATGGGATAGGTGGCGACATATCTGATGAAGATAGGCCCAGGATACATGAACGTGGGGAGAGAATAATAGGCTTGAGACAAATAGTATACCAGGAACGTGTGGAAGGAAGCGGTGCAGATATCCCCTCTGTGAGGACAACCCCTTCACAACGTATACACAGGGGCGATATATTTCTTGGGCATTCATTTGAGATAGTTTTAAGGATTTCTGTATGAAGTATATACATCAGATACAGTGACAATCGGAGGCTTCCTTACTGAGTCAAAATATTGCAGATTTGGTGGGGGGTGAAAACAAAAACAGAAAATTGTTGCAAATAAGCGTTTTAAAGTGGAATATGGCCTGAAAGGGTACATTAGGAAATATCAGTAATATCTGCAGTTTGACTACCAAGACTTGTCAACACAGAAGCAAACTTACACATTATCAAGGCGGGATAGGGAAGCCTAGTGGTTAAAGCGTTCACTCGTCATGCTGAAGGCCCAAGTTCGATTCCCCACATGTGTACTAAGCCAATTTCTGGAGTCCCCTGTCGTGATATTGCTGGAATATTACTAAAACTAAACTCACTCACTTCAAGTCATCATACCAATCAATAAAATGTAATAGAAATGTATTTGGCATTTATATTTCATGTTAGTTTGAAAAAAACTACTGGTTTTTAGTAAAAGAAGTTTGTGATCTTTCAGGAACATATTTTCTATGGGTAGTGTTAGGAAAATATTTTCAAACATCACTTGCTGTGTAGATTTGTGTAGGTGTAAAATATGAGGCAGAATGTTCGTGCAGCTAGAATGTCAGAACAAAGATTTGTATTTGGCGACTCTTTTGACTTCGTGTTGAAGAGCTTTCCAGATTCAGGCCATATGTTTCAAATCAGAGTTCAGGAAGCTCTGGAAAAAGTGCAACCTTTTAGCTGACAGAGAGAAAGAACAATAATTGTATGGTGTGTAATCGTCCCAGTTTGGGTGGCTGTAGTCGTGGACTAAAACGTCCTTATTTATGATAATATTCGAGGGGTTTACTGCTTGTGGATGGTTTATATGGGGGAAGCTATGAGGAAGGTGATGCTCGGCATGGAAAAGGTTGTAACAGGTAACCAGTGTTGCTAGGATGAACAAAAAGGTGGAAACAAGGCTGGATAAGGGATGGTGTAGAGAAGGGGTTGACACTGAAAGATAGAATGAAAGGAGGAATTAGGAAAAGGAAAAGAATTTGGATAAAAATGTTGAAGAATGATTATAATGTTGAGAGAAGGGGTTGATGCTGAAAGATGGAATGGAAGAGGAATAAGGAAAAGAATTGGGATAAAACTAATGAAGAATGATTATAACATTGAGAGAAGGGGTTGGTGCTGAAAGAGGAAAAGGAAAAGAATTGGGATAAATATTATAAATAAGAATATTTATAAAGTAGAGAGAAGGGGTTGACACTGAAAGATGGAATGGAGGAGGAATTAAAAGAAGGAAAAAAATTGGGATAAAAATGATAAATTAGAATAATAATGAAAGAAAGAATAAAGAAATATTTATTCAGATTTAGGATTGATGTAATCACCTTATGATATAGAAAGGATGAATGTGAATAATAAGGAAAGGGGTAGTCATGGGAGAGAAAAAATTATAGTAAGGGAGTGACATAGTAACAAATTTGATTGAGGTATAAAGAACAGAAAATGTGATGATGGATAGAAAGAAGGATGAATGTAGGCAGTTTGGCCAGAGGTTCCTGCTAAGAAGTTGAGTAAAAAAATATACAAAATTAGAATGTGACAAAGGAACGGTAATGAAATGGTGGTATAAAAAGCAGAAAAATGATGACCTCTGGTGGATGAAAAGAAGGATGAATATAGGCAGTTTGGCCAGAGGTTCCTGCTAAGAAGTTGAGTAAAAAAAATGTACAAAATTAGAATGTGACAAAGGAACTGAAATGAAATGGTGGTATAAAAAGCAGAAAATGTGATGACCTCTGGTGGATGGAAAGAAGGATGAATGTGAAGGAGTCCGGCCAGAGGTTCCTGCTGAGAAGCTGAGTAGTTCACCAGCCAGTAGACAACTTTCCCATGTGCTTCTCATCAGCCCAGTGCTGGCGGGGAGCTCATATTACAACAAGACCCATGCAATTTGTGAAGCATTGAGGCCTTGGAGGCTGATATATTTATATCTACATCTTCCCATGGCTCCTAGATCTCATTATCTCCAATCCTAAACTTTTTACCCCCTTTTCATTTTCGTGTACACTTTCCTAATAGTTTCTTCTCTCCATATTACTTACATCGAAGGATGATCGATGAGAATAAGTGGTGTTTAAGCAAAGGGTACTTTGTTTAAAGTTATCTTTGTCAATGTTTTTGCGAACTGTGGGTTTAGTTGGGTTTCTCATTTTTTGCTACCGTTTTGGAGGGGCCTATGTTTATAAAGGAAATCCACCATAAACTGTACAGAGGTAAGGAGGTAAAAGGTTTTAAATGTCAGAAGAAAGGCTTGGTACCCTACGAATGCCTGCCCCTCCTATCCCCACAGGGGCCCCCCTGCCTCCCCCCTCACTCTCTGCCCTGGCCCCCTGGTGCTGTGAGAGTCAGGATGTGGAATATGAAGCCATGTGGCTCTGAGATTGGTTGGTCCAGCTTGCCCTGCTTTCTACACGGCTAGGGAGTTATACAAGTTATCACACACTCAATAGGCCTGCCTGGCCTATATCCTTCAAACTTTCACCAACCTAATTGGCTTTGTTTGGGTGGATACAGTGCAAAATCTGGACCGATTTCTGGAAGCAATTGCATCGCTGACCAGGATGCTGTGAGGAATATACCTTTGTCTCCATTGGTGATATCAACTGACTTTCTTGGATCGTGGCATATTGACCTATATCTCCCTGCAGTGCCATCTTGTTGTGACTGGTAGGCAGACAGAAGTACAACCTAGTGACTGCTACTAGCGGAGGTACATGGTATACACCAGCTTATTCCCTGTGGTGTAACCAGCTGTATCCCTCAGCTTCCTCCTGACTGACTGGTCCATGTGATGTAGGTGGATACACAACGCACAGCTGAAGATTCTCATGACTTCGGAGAAAGACTCGGCCCAGGTTTTGGCACACACGTTCAACAGGGCCGCCTCCCGATCAGATTCGGGCACACATTTGGTTCCAATGTTTTTCTACAGGCCAAGGGCTGGTTCTCGCCAGGTGCGTGATATACTAAGTGGAATAATTTCACATATTATCCTGTTGTGGCTCCAACTGTAAGCTGGTTGGCTAATCACTAGCTAGCTAGCTTGTTTTACTCAGCATGCCATGTTCGACCTGAGAGTAGTCCTTGTCCTTTGTCTTAGCATCTGTTTTGGTTCTTCTCATCTATTTTCTCCCTTGTTATTCTTGATGTCAATCTCCATATGGTTAAAGTTTATTAATTTAGAGTTTATTAAGCTTTGTTTAATATCATCCAATCTCAGTCATGAGTTAATTTTATACTTTGGTACTATTTAATCAGGGCTCCAGACAATTTGTTCAACATCAAGAGTACGTACTCCTTATATTTTCGATACAGGAGTACTGGAAAACCTTATAAGTACATTTAGAGTACTGAATGGAATTTAATGGAGTATCAGTAATCTTGTGTTTCGTTTCATATATGCACCACAACATTGCTACTCTTGTGTAAACAAGTCAATATACAATAAAACTATACTTTTCCAGATAAATACGTCTGAAAATGATTCTAAGACCGTACACCATTGCTGTTGTGCGTATCTGCTACATTTTCTAAATTATTTCCAACCGTATCATGCATGTTTTTTATCAGTACATACGGCAATACGATAACAAACAGGTATTTGTGTTAGGGTGAAGTTGATGAGGTAGTTTGGTTAATGGTTATGCATTGGAAATATGTATTGAATAAGTTGTCTTGAAAAAAAATGATAAAGACAATGGTTTTGAAGGTCGTCAGAAATCGTTTAAGGATACATTGATTAAATATTGTATTGTTCTCATTTCCAGGTGTAAGTTAGTTCAGTTATGTTCAGTATCAAGGGTTGTGATATTCAATTATCCTCAGATGTCGATACCGATATAATACCTTTTTATGTTTCCTTGAGTTCGTCGCTTCCAAAAAATGAATTTTAATGTCGAGTGTCATTTATCAAGCTCTTTGTATCTTGATACATTAATTAATATTGTCTAATGTTTCATCACATTCATCATATAACGTTGGTTTATCACATCAGAAGTTGGCACTATTCTTAAAATATGACATGAAAAAAATACATGAAACTTAAACGTCACTATTGAAAATTACACCATCCTTTGTTATAAAGGACAAGAAAAATTGACCAAAAAAGATAGCCGAGCAATTTTGCAACAGTATCAGCGAATGCGGATTCAGGTATGAAACCTGAACACAAATTGTTTGCCATGAAATTTATATGTGGAGATTGTAGTGCAACAGCTGTTCTGTATGTCCTCTGAATATCTCGCTGATCAATACGGTTTAATTTCCGGAGTATCATATGAGGCGGGCATAGCGTAGTTTGGAGCATAGTTTAAATGTGTCCTGATTATGACTTACGTGAATATTGACTATTCAAATAAAATACCTTGTTGTTTTGGGTTGGGTTGTTTAGGTAGGTAATATTTTACTAACTGTAGTAGTTCGACTAGACTTGCACAAGTCTCCAAGGTAAAAATTAATCGTTTCGATGATAATTTCTAAAATATAATGAATACCAGACTGGTGTCCTTCTAGACTGGCTCTTCTAGACTTGCCTCTTCGAAGGATAGAATTATTATACACCTATTGAGGGCGGTGGGGTAGCCTAGTGGTTAAAGTGGTCACTCGTCACACCGAAGACACGGGTTCGATTCCCCACATGGGTACAATGTGTGAAGCCCATTTCTGGTGTCCTCCGCCGTGATATTGCTGGAATATTACTAAAAGCAGCGTAAAACAGCACTCACTCACTCACTATACACCTATTCAGTACAGCCTTGGAGAAAGGTGATAGTTCGAGCTGTTAGACATGCAGTGGTCCTGGTGGTTGAGGGGAATAAGTGAGCAGCAACAGGAAGTGACATCTTTGTTTGTGGGTCCTCGGGCACAATAAAATGTCGAGAGACTAGCTTTGGTCTTATTGCCTAAAATTGAAAATCTGCAAAGTTGTTTACAAAACAACATTGTAGGATAGAAGTTTGAATTTGTTTTGTGTATTAAATCCTCTTCATTAGAAAGCTGTTGAATAAATGACCTCGGCCAGTTTCTGTAACGGTTTGAAAGGTATACTTTGTGTCCAAACTGGCTCAGTGTTTTCAAAAGGTCTTTTTCCTTTCCCTCAGTTTGGTGGCGGGGGGTCAGCCATTCAGATGCTCCATGAACGGAGCACTCACCAACAGGAAGTCAAGCCTTTCCATTCTTTCTGGGTGTGGGGGAAAATACATTCCGTTACCATGGCGACCGTAAAAGACTCATGACAAACTTCTTGAGTTTGGAAACAATAACTTGATTGTTTGGGTTTGATGGTGAGTTTGAAAAAATTCCTGTGAAAACTACAGGACAAAACTGACTCTTTAATACTTGTGCAGTTAGTAGTTTATATGAAGTGGTTGTCATGGAAATGATGGGTTGGCCAGCACTGTGTGAAATTCTGGAATTGTGAGTGGAAGTAGGACATGTTGTCATGGCTACCTATGATGGAGGTAGCGTGGGCAGGCATTGTGACTTGAATTACTTACATTACATACCGCTCATCAGCTCGCTGACTTGGTTGACACATGTCATCGGTTCCCAACTGCGTAGACGATGCTCATGCTGTTTGATCACTGGATTGTCTGGTCCAGACTCGATTATTTACAGACAGCCGCCATATAGCTGGAATATTGCTGAGTGCGGCGTAAAACTGAACTCACTCACATACCACTCGTCACACTGAATTAGTCTTAACGGTTGGGGTAGCCTTGTGGTTAAAGCGTTCGTTCATCATGCCGAACACCCGGTTCAATTCCCCACATGGGTACAATGTGTGAAGCCCATTTCTGGTGTCCCCGCCATGATATTGCTGGAATATAGCTAAAAGTGGCATAAAACCATAATCACTTTCACTCTTGCCCTTAGATCTAACTCACTCACTACTTACATTGTATGAATAGACCTGGTAACCCAGTGGTTGTATGAGTCACCAAGCCCATCACCAACCAATCCCTAAGTCTCCTCTAGTTGAGGTTGCAGGGCAGTGGGGAAGCCTAGTTGTTGGAAGACCTGTCTTCAATTCAATTTCTGGTGTCTCATCATGATATTGCAGGGAAATTTCATAAAACCATACTTACTTACTCACTCACTCCATCACTCACTCGCATGAAACCATGCTCACTCACTCACTCACTCACTCACTCACTCACTCACTCACTCACTCACTCACT
>VKKT01000633.1:18844-29866 GCA_008038995.1 Haliotis laevigata | reverse complement strand
TTCTCATTATCGAACACAAACGATTTTGGAACTACTGTTTTAGTCTTTGAAACATTTGACGATGGAACATATCTTCGAAGTTGTCAGGGCCTGAAAACTCACTTCACTATCTGAAAAGGCATGACTAAATATTTCTTGAAGACTCCAGGAAGTTTATGTTCATGATATATTAGTCATCACTTTAAAGTARCAAGTTGCATCATGTTATACATATCTGCAATAACAACCTGGATAGGAAAATCTGAAAAATGACACTAACCAATTATTTTTTTGATGATTGTTCGTTGGTAATGAAGCAATCATCAATTGTGAGATTTCAACCAATTCCCAACACTACTGCAAACCTGATAGATATGACAAGCAGAGCACAACTCCTGATGAAGCTTGACTGATAAAGATCTGTGTTTTGCATATTGACAAGTTCACTGTAACCATCAAGCTTGGCGTGGTAAGCGACTCATTGTTGAAACAAATGCTTGTCAGTTGTTGCCAGGCCACTGAATGTGTCTACATTTCAATGATAGTGTTGCCATGGTGACAATGGTTGGCAAATTTTGGTTTTTAAAGAATTATTTACTTCGTTTGAAACTGGTACTTTTCAGCCATACGTTAGTGGATAATGTATGGATACTAGATGTAGTTAAACAGTAACTTTGTAACCATGGGAACAAATAAAAAAAAATATAAAAAAACTAAAAAATATATAAAAACAGTATCCTTTTAAAATGTCATTTCTGGTGTCCCGCACCATGATAAAGCTGAACTATTACTGAAAAAAGTGTAAAACTTCCTCACTCACTCACTCACTTTTTTAAATGATGAATATGGCAATATATCAGACTTTCCCCTTTGAAATGATAGAATGTTGGTATATCAGAATTTCCATTGTACTGATAGAATATATCGGATTACTACACCCCCATCTTCTTTGTAATGTTAGAATATGTCGATGTATCCGATTCCCATCCCCTTTGTAATGACGACTATATCATTATATCGGCTGATCAGAAAATATAGAGAACATCAGGACAATATAGGCCGTATTGTCTTAGCATGTGATACGGGGAGATAAAAATAACAGTGATATTCAGATGGGTGTCGGACTGGGAGCTCCCTGCGAATCTCCTGACATGTTTAACCTTCAGCACCAAAGAGTTCCTTCTTTTCCACCCTGGCTCCAGGCAGTGCTGTTAGCATCACTAGAACACTGTGTGGAGAGCAGTCAAGATAATGTAAAACCTCTAGTGGGTCTTGTATTACCTGAAACTCGGGAGTTAGTACTTGTCAGACATTTTTGTTATTAAAATGCATAATAATTGGTATTTACAAAGGTGTGGTATTCACGATTTCACATTTAAACCTGTGAATGTTTTGGGGATCGAGTTTCTTTTCATCCTACCTATTTTATGGTTTTGGTCTTTTAAGCCAAAGCCTTATTTTACTCCCAAAAATTTAATATCACCTGTTTCGGTAATATTTAAGTTGTCTTCAGTTGTATGTGATCTTGTTATGGTGTATCGAGACATGCAACATGTGATAGACCAGTGTGTTTATATATACTGTACACTATGTATATATGGTTCTAACAAACTGGGGTGTGTGTGGTAGCCTAGTGGATAAAGCGTTCGCTCATCACGCTGAAGGCCTGGGTTCGATTCCCCTCATGGGTACTATGTGTGAAGCCCATTTCTGGTGTTCCATGCTGTGATATTGCTAGAATATTGCTAAAAGTGACGTAAAACTAAACTCAATCACTCACTATAACGATGCTGACAGAACTCGTGGGTTCCAATTGCTTGCTGTATATTTCAATTAAAATGCGTTGAACAAGCTGCAGGCACAACAAATTAAGTTTAATAGTCCCATTAAATTTGTTTGTTTGTTTGTTGTTTTACTGAACAATATTCCAGCTCGAAATGGCCATAGTGCACTGTATGCATCCTGAACCCGTGAAGGTCCGGGTTAGAATGAACCTTCAGTAACCCATGCTTGTCGTAAGAGGCGACTAATGGGATCGGGTGGTCAGGCTTGGTTGACACATGTCATCGGTTCCCATTTGCGCAGATTGATGCTCATGCTGTTGATCACTGAATTGCCTGGTCCAGGCTTGATTATTTACAGACCGCCACCATATAGGTGGAATATTGCTGATTGCGGCGTAAAACTAAACTCACTCACTGTATGTATCCTGTCACGGCCATAGTATCAGTGTATGAATTCTATCCCGATCTTACGAATCTATGCATCTATGAATCTAAGATCCTGAAGACTGGTTTCTGGATATGTACAGGAAATGGCATGTCTTTCATGGAATGGTGTTGACTTAAGCCCCTTTAAGATGGTGATGAAATGGCTGGTTTTAGAGTAGGAATGCAATGAAGCTGGCTGTATGAGCTGGTTGATAGGGTATATGTGGGCAGCTCTGGAAGCTGGCTGTATGAGCTGGTTGATAGGGTGTATGTGGCCAGCTCTGGAAGCTGGGTCTACTCCATGTGTGAGACAAGTGGAGAAGTGTTTCCTGCTGGGAGGGTGACATGGCTGATGCCAAACACATGTCTGTCAACAATAGGAGGGAGGAGAAAACAACAGCCATACAGGTGTCTGTGTGCTCTTCTAACACCCGCCCCAGGTAACATTATTGAGTACAATAAAAATACTTGTCTGTGAGGTTGTTTCTGTAAAAGATGAACTGTCAAATATTTCACAAACTTTCTGAGTCCAAACCAGGTTTTTAGTCTCCATTGTGGCGCCGTGGTAGCATAGTGGTTAAAGGGTTCATTCATCACGCTGAAGACCGGGTTCGATTTCCCTTATTGTTACAATGTGTGAAGCCCATTTCAGGTGTGATATTGCGGGAATATTGCTAAAAGCAGCGTAAAAATTAACTCACTCACTCAATTTAGTCTCCAGTGGAACCAGATTGTATGATAGTTTTAAGCCGAGAGATTTTCGTGAAATTCTTTAGGTTTATTGCAGTGTACAAAATATAGCGCATCCCACCGTCCTTGATGGTCTATTTTTGTGAAGGATGGTCTATTAAATAAGTAAGGCCGTCCTTTGGTCGGGGGAAAATATTTGAAAAAAATAAACTTAACTTGTTTTCAATAAAAAGTTTTAGTTTGGGGGATTGGCTGTATTTGTTCAGGACTGGTCACTTTTTTAGACAGTCAGTCCTTGGACACATTTCAAAACTATTTTATACACTGTTTATTGGCGGCATTGTCTTCATCTGTGAACACCTATGTTTAAACTATTTGACTTATGAGTCATTGCAAGGCCCCTTCATCTGAAATTTGAAACACTGTCCATACCTGCAGTGTAGTTGTGCTGATATCATACCATAGGCTCAACTCACCAAATTATTTGTGACGTCCATTTCAGGGATCCCCTGCTGTGATATTCAGAAAATATACCAATTCATAATCCATTATTCATTTTGCTTTTCAAAGATATTTTTGCCATGATTTTTAAGTCCAAATACCTGTCAAACAAGTGTTAGTTTGGATTGGCTTTGGAATGTGCCAAATGAACAAGTAAATGAGTTGTAAGGAAAATATCTTCTAACTGCTAAACTAAATGACCACAGCAATCCATCATGTACGTGTTTCATCTACTCCATCTTCCTCAACATTCAAAGTATGCTATTTTCCTGACAACCACTTCTGTACATGTCAGAAGCAAACAGCATCCGAACCTGGGGATCACACTTGTCAGGCAACTAAGTTGGACATGTGAGATTTGTATGACAACCTAATTACTTTGTTTTGGATGATCAAAGATTCCCTTTAATCTGATATTATCTGCAGCAGATCGTAATTCGAGTATTTCTCCTTCAAAGTTATTGCTTGGCGTCTTGTATGTAAAACAGACTAAACTATATGGGGTGAAACATTCGTGCACACAGGTCTGATAGTAAATGATCTTAGTTCAACAACTGTTTGAAGGTTAGGTGATACATGCTAGACAACTGGTTATGTTGTAATGTTTTTGAACAGCTGGAAACGCCAGTTGATACATACACTTCCCCGACAGGTGGCCAGGGTATTTTTTTGAGTACCTCCAAGCAGAAAAGTGTTGTGAATTTAGGAGACAGAAAACATTCAAAGATGTGCAGATATTTGATGCTGGGCCTGATTAGCTCTTTCACTTGAGTGTTTTTGTGTAATTTGTCAGCATTTCAAGATTATAGGTGCGATAATTCTAATAATGCTTGCATCGGTGCCAGTCATGTTTGAAGATGAGCTGAATTTTCATTTCTGTTGGGGTTTCAGCCAAAATATGATGAGTTTGATATATTAGCTTAAAATATCCTGATTTTTCAGAATTACTGATGTTTTTATGCAGTACACTATCTCAATGTAATGTTTGATGTTGCTTTATGGCATCCCGTTCAATAATTATCCCACGAGGGAAAAAATACTATCTCAAAGTGAATGACAATAATGGTTTCCTTACAACTACTTTTAATGAGAGGAATGATATATCCCATGCAACTTCCTCTAAAGAGCAAAAAGCGTTAAAAGGTTAAAAACTGATGCAGTAGTAAATTGAGGATGATATGAAGGAAAAGAGTGTTTAACATTAGAGGACTCTGGGAACCTTTTACAGGGGTATAAATCTCGTATCACACAGCCTTCCCTAACATGAGATGTCTTCAAAGAAGACGGAATAAGTCAAAGGAAATCGGGAAGCTCTGGAATGTTCAGGAATATCGTACCGGCTACGATTCATACAAATGGCATTCAGCTAAACATTCGCTTAAATATCTTCAAGTCTCTAGCCGTATTATATTTTACTTGATAATCATATCCATTACCTGGTCATCTATATGGTGATTGTAATTTGTTTGTTATTATTATTTCATATTTTCATACAATACAGTAAGTGAACACTGGCTTCGATGCTGAGTGGCAGTAAAAAACTTGAATCTGTATATACGAGAGGATGGATATATAAGTGACCGTAAAAATCTTGAATCTGTAAATACCAGGGGAAGGATATAAGTGACCCGTAGTAATTTTTTTCACACATTTTTTCTGCCATGGTAACTGACTTCAACACAGCAGGGGCAGCCTTTGAAGGAAAACTTTGTCCAAGCGTAAATCTTAATCAAGGTCCTTTAATTCATTTGCCAGTGATACCATCTCCCTAATGACAGTGAACATTTTTCGGTGTATGCTCTCAATTTATCGTCATGTAGTTAAGTGCTTGTCAAGATGTTTTTTATAGCCATTTGCATTTTTTGGCAACAATTAACAAAATCAATATTTATACTTTTTTTAATTCAGGACTTTTTATTTTTTTATTTCTGAATTGTTTGATAGTGATTGGATTTGAGTAGTTACTGATTTTTGTCTTTGAAAAGAATTAGGTACTCTGTCTTAATGACCTTTACTATGAGTAACTTTGAGGAAGGAAGTTAATAAAGATGACGATCGGACCTGGTGAAACGTTGGAATAACATGGAAATTCTTGAGATTTTTAACAGAAAACCTTTGACCTAATGTCGATTTATTTTCTCGGTGAAGTGAAAAGACGTCACATGATGAAAGTGAGGACTCTATCCAGAACTCTTTGTGTAAACTAAGCTTAAGATGTTTTCCTAACAACTAGCTCACTTGGCAAGAGTTTAATGACAAGACTTTAGTTGGGAGCTGATTTCACGTCTTGTTAATTAGTTTTGAAATAATTCTTGGCCCGGAGTACTTCCGTTGATGAGTGAGTCTGTATAAGTGTCGCGGAAATTTTCACATTCTGTAAACAGTTGTGTGGAAATCCTTTCCTGCTCTTTCACTGTTGATGACATATTTTCCAACAACATATTACATGAGTTGTTTATGAAATTATGATTTTATATACACAGGGAATAATTTATGGCAGTGCGACTTGTACCAGATGGTTGTTAAATATTGGAGGGACTTGGCGATTTATTTGTATATCTCCTCCAAGCAATATGAAATTCATGCAAAAATTTCTTGTTTGCAAAATAAGAAAAAAAGTTGATATTTCTGGTCTCAAAATGAAAACGTTATACATTTGTTACACATTTGTTTGTAATTAAAATTTCTTTGATAAAATGAATTATTTGAATGGAAAGCATGGCTGTGCACTCAATTATGTATTTTTATTACAAAATCTAAAATCGCTTATCAGATTGATTAATATATTTGTATGACAAGCTTTCATTTTCAACAATATTTTCTCCTCATTTCAACTTTTATTTCAATTTCCCAGTTTTGTTCCTGAATGTGTTATATGATACAGAGAAGTGGGTTGTGGTAAATTTAATTTGGAAGTTCAATATTGTAAATGGAAAACTGTCATGGGAGTTGATTTAATGAATATATTATTTATGTTTTAAAAGTTCATGAAGTACATTGTTTTCATTTTCTGAAAAAGAATGATCAATTTTCCTCTGATTTCGTGAAAATCTGTTCCGAAATAACAAATGTTCACACCAGGAAAGGTCTCGAGATTCTGTAAAGAAATACATGTACTTAACGTGAGGTTAACTGGTGCTGTTTCTTGTTCAGATTTTTCTCAGGGTAGAGTTTATTATGTAAATAATATTTCAACATGAAAGTGGTTTGTTTTCTTTTGGGTGTGAATTGTCGGTTCCTGAAATAGGATAGGACAAAAGTTTGGGATCGCAAGTTTGCGTACATGGCAGTTCTGATTCTGTTTTGGTGCGATGACTGATATGTTGAGTGTAAGGGAAGCGTGTATGTACGTTATCGGGATAAACGAAGATGAAGAGGAATCAAGTATCTTTTTCAAGGCCCCGAACCTGTGAGAGAAAAAAACATTATCATTTTTGAGATGTGGTGTTTGCTATGAAAGACCCCAAATCTGTTCATGGCATTGATAGCTCCAGAAATAATCGTTTTTGAGGCACCAGTTTCAGGAGAAAAGGCTGTCATTTTTCTGGCAGTGATCCTCAAGAACACAAATGTTTCAGGCATATATTGTGCATGACCAAGAACTTTTCAGGCTCAAATTTGATGTGAACTAAAGCTTTTCGGCAACGTATTTCCTTAAAAACAGAGTCTTTCAGGCACCAATCAAAAGATAAAGTTTTTAGCCACTTATTTCTTTGGAAAATGTCAAGAATTTTCCAGGCACCAATTCTACTAGTACAGGCTGACAAACACTGATCTGTCATTAATAATATTCCTGTTTAAATCACTTCAGAGGTGTAGAATTCACACTGAAGCCTCTAAGGAATTATATTTTGCTTAATTTGTGTATTTGATAAGATGAAACTGGAGGTCAGTTGAGCCAATGTGTTAGCGATTAGTTTGTTGGTGATGAGGTGGAGAGTTTGGGGGTGTCAGGCTTGGGGGGTCTGTTTTGAAGGGGGAGGGGGTCTGGTTGCTTGCCTCCCACTGCTGATTTATGATGAAGGTAGAGAGAGTCTGTAATCCACTTTATCATTTAAACCACATGGCCGCCCTAATTAAGCCCATGTGTTAAACCTTTATAATTCCCACTCACTGGTCTTCCTGTGCTTCATTACTCAGTATCCACCAAACCAAAACATCACCTGTTTTGTTTCCCTACCAATAAAATCCCGTTTTGTTTGAGGTATTAGTTTATAGTTAAGTATTACCTACAAACTAAATAAACCCGGTGTTTGTTTTTTAGCCCACTTCCTACCCCTGCTGTGAAAGTAGACTGGACCAAAATTGATTCAAAGGTGTGAACATTTACACCCCTGTTCATCAAGGGAGAATGATCCCTGTCACCAATTACATTGTTGTGAAAACAAAACGGGGACAGAGTCTTAGCTCTGTGTAACAGACATGTCTAGCTCTGTCATTGGTTGACGCAGAGACAGGAGATATAGCCTGTAATGACCGCACTGTGATGATATGTGATTTTCTCTAGATGCCTGTAAGGCTAGGGACTGCATTGTTTAGAAATAATCTCTCAGTGAAAAACCGATCTGAGGAGGGTAATATCCGATACATTACGCTAGGTGTTGATAATTTTAGTAACAAATTTCACAGATTGGTGACTGGTGATTTGTCCTTCCAACTGATTTCTTGAATAGGTTTTCCAAGGGTTATTTTGCAAACAGAGCAACGACTTCACCCAGTATATCATCGGACTCTTAATTCTGAGATATTGACGTTTTGTGATCCATTTAGATACAGGGGATCCAGTACAGCACTTCCTGTCTCATGTTTACATTATCTCTGAGAGGGCAAATTTAGTCCAATGAAATTTGATCTGTGGAACTAACAGTGGGGAGAGAGAGTTTGGTAGATAACCCGGTATCCCCCAGCCTGTATCCCAGCCCCCCTTCTATCATCACCCCAGCTTCTTAGACGGCTGATCAGTCTGTGACTCAGGGGAACCAGGAAATAAGGCATCGTAGCCCACACCTTTCTTGTGTTATTCCCGACCCTTGTTAGGGGTCAAGTCTTTACCAGGCAGCAGTTTGTGTCGAGACTTGTGTCTCTAGATTTTTGGGATTGGAGGATTACTGTTTTCCAGTTTGATCGCATTGATTTTGGATGAGGAATCTATGTGACTTAATGATCACTTAGAATTGTATCTTAGCTATGTCCTTGTGAGCGAGGCAGCGTTGTTTTTCTGTGTGTCCGGATACTCCCTGTTTCAAGACGGATCCCAGTTTCAGCATGTATTGTGCTTATCCATTTTATCGGCCATTTATGTATGTGCCTCCGAAGTTGACAAATGTGAGTACCTGTTTATGTTTTTATTACATTTTGATTTATGTTTTTGTGGGGGTTTTAAAGCGAAGATGTTCGTTATTATACTTTTAATTCTATTAGATCAATTTGGGAAATTCTGTGAAACAGGTTATTTGATTCCACTGTGAATATGTACATGGTGAGCATTGTATATGTGTGTGTGTTATGGATACAAAGTGTGAAGCCCATTTTTGGTGTCCCTGGCCGTGATATTGCTGGAATATTGCTAAAAGCGGCGTAACACCAAACTCAGTCACTCAGTATATATGTGTGTTGGTAATTTCTCACTTAGTTTTCCAACAATCACAAATGAGATGTAATTATTTTTGTCAGTTAAGGAAAGTATAAATACTTATTGGTTCGTAAGCATTATTTAAAAATATAATGGTTCTACGGGTTGTATTAAATACTGATTATGCTTAAAATGTTTATTGTCCTAGATGAAGCTGTAAACATAGTTCACTTGCCTTTACAGAAGTGTAGGATTTATTCCTGGTATAATGAATATATGTGATCATGATAATTGTTAAATTTCCGACATAAAGCCTATTTCGAACACGAATATATGTTACATACTGTGATAAAAACAGATTTTGGTTCCTTATAAATTTTCAAATAGAGTTCAGAGCTGTTTATTTCATCTTCCATGCAACAGTCAATTGTGTCTGTTAATTTAAATCTTAAGAAAACAGACCCTTTGTTATCAGAAGGGATTAAATTGAAATGTGTTCTTGTTGTCAACACAGTCTAGTTAGGTTAATTATAACCAGAGTTGCAGTCCATGGAACAATGTCATGTCTTTGTTCCTGGTTAATTGAGCATATAGTAACGATTAAAACTACAATCCTGTCAACTAATTGTTGTGTTAACATGACACTTTGACTTGCAGAAACTCAGGTTAAGACATCACTTCTTCACTTCAGTGACAACTTTAAGACGGTGTTTGTTTTGTCTATTGTTTCAACAGTGTTGACAAGTGATTGTGTCCCCAACAGATTATTGTTTGGTATGCTTAGTATGGGAGTTGTCTGACTGGGAATACACTGAGAAAATTGTGATCAACATCTTTCTGATTTTCATCCTGCTTTTCTGAAACATTCTAAATGATGTTTGTAAGTATTTCATGTTCGGATGTTTAGATAATCCAAGCAAATAACTGTACATTTTCAGTGTAAATCATTTTGTCGTTAAATTGTTGACCTGTCTTTGCTTGTGTTTGTGACAGATGTCAATGTTTAGATAATGTATATTCAATTTTGGCAAACTCCTGGGTTGTGATTGGATACATGCTCATTGTTCAATAGATTTTGCTTTAGGAGAGATTTAATGAAAGTTTTATAAAGTTGCTTTTAAACTAGCCAATTGTCAATATAATTTTTTCATCTGGCAGTTAAGTAAGCACTCCTTCTGTTTCCTTGTTGATTTCCTGATATGCTGGTTGGTTAGATTGTCGAAGATGAGATTGTTTCTGTGTTGTTGGAGCATTTACTTGATATCATAAACAGGAAGAACATGCTAAACTTCTGTTACTCATTGTACAATATGAATACTGAACTTAACACTGTACTCGGGATGCTTGAGGTGTCCGATATTTTTATTTTGTATTACTTTGCTACTTTGGACAGACACTATAAAACAAATATTCAGCCATTTTGTTAAGATTTTGAAATCATTGCTCAGATGTACACATTATAGAAGTACATTCAAGTCATTGTGTAGTATAAACACTTGTTGCCGCGATTGCTGTAGTTGACACAGGAATCTAATTCTCTGTGTATGTAAATAGGCTTTTGTACCATAGAAATATGCTTAAAGGACTTTTAACTATTCAGCATCTTTAAATGGAACAGTTGAACAAAAGTGTTATTTGATTAAATTATGTTTAAGCTGGAGAAGGTGCTTCGGCACAGAAATAGCATTTGTGTCAAAGTTCATGTCTTTTGTTCCAAATCGGCAGACAGGTCCAAACTACACAAGCCAGATGCATATGAGATTATAATGTACTTTTTTTATCCCCTACACCAATTTTGATCATGGCTGTTTTAATTTTAATATTTGAAACACCTTTGTACTTTGTGTCTATATCACAATGCTGGTCTGGTTGATACAATTAGTGCATCAGACCCGTAACAATGAAGGTGTGATACGCGGTATTATCACACCTTGATGCTCAGCTTGTCACACCTGGGGGATACAAGCAGTTATAGCACTTGTGGAAGGTATGGAAGGATTAGCTAATTGAAGTAATGCCTGTCACCAGTGGTAGGAATGTTTGGCGTGGGAATGTGTCTTCAGCCATAAA
>VKKT01000633.1:7593-18822 GCA_008038995.1 Haliotis laevigata | reverse complement strand
ACTTCTTGGCTAATTGGTGGAAAGCCCTGAAAGTGGGCTAGTAGATGCACATATTTCAGCACAGATTTACTAGTATTTGTTACAAATTATTCAGATTTATTTATTCTTTCTGAAACATTTTGTCAGTTCAGGTAGGTCTCACTGGAGAGTAAAACTGAAAATTGGCCAGATTTATTGTGAAAGTTCTTTTCTGTTTTAAATGCAGATCCGTCTTTTCTCTCATGGGGTCATATTGTCTCAATGGGTCAGATTCGTGTTTTAAGTCAGCCAGTCATTCTGTAGTTCCCGTGGTTCATCCCCTAACACATCTCTGTTTTGTCTGCTGGCCGTGATAATCCATGCTAATGCATCTATCCATTGTCTGCTCCTCACTGTCCCATGACAGTCCTTTTGGCCAGTGTTGTCCTCCAGCCCCAACTCCCTACCACCTCCTCAATCCCTGCCCCCTGCTGTTATGAGTTTTATAGCCCCTCTGCCATTGTTCCTTAATCCGCTACCACCTGACCACCACCAGCAGCAGCTAGCCAGACACAAGCCACTGCTGTGGGCACCTCTCCTCCTCCGCAGCCCGGGTTGTCAGGCCAGTTGTAGTTGAGAACAGGTGCTTCTTGTGTACAGATGCATCCAAGCCAGGCAAACATGTTTGCCATAAATTTGGTGGGTAGCTAACTGAAGTTGTTGCACAGGTGTGTCAGCATGGCCACCGGTAGGCAATACGACACATATCGGATAGCAGTAAGATTGAAAGATGATGATTGGACCTGCAGGTGTTTTGGAAGGCTGGAGGTGACATGTTTTGTTAAAGCATGTTGGTATGGCTGCCGTTTCGCTTTGACTGTATGACTTCATGTTGGTATGGCTGAGTTCTGTGACATCTTTGATGTTTGGATTTTTTGCCGATTACTAAGGATGATGTGGATGTTTTTGCTGGGTGGTTGTCTTTGAGTATGCTGATGATGCGGTGAAGTGGGTTGGTAGGAGATGCAACAGTTGTGCGAAGGGATGAGGGGAATTGGTGATGTACTCGCTGTGGTTCTGTGTTCATCACTTGCATATTGCATCAGTGTGGGTCGAAGCATGTGGAAGTTGTATATATGTTCAACATAGTTGTATGGGAACAATGGGGGTGTAGGTATCGTTGATATTGGCAGGGGTGAAGTGTTTTAGGCAGAGAGAAATAGTGTGTGATATGATGGTGTTGTATATATGTACAACATTGTTGTACAGTGCAGGTGGAGATGTTGATATGGGAGAAGGAAGGAATGTGAAATATTTCATGCAGAGAATTACTTCTAGTATGGTGGTGTCATTTTCATGTGCAACATATTTTGTACAACACCTTGTACCGGTTGGGTGAAGGTGGAGATATTGTTTATATGGGCTGACATGGGGATGCAAAATATTTCAGAAGATATGAATAATGGGGTTTAATATCATTAACTATGTTAGTATTTGTAAATATATCTCACTGTTTTAATTATGAAAATGTTTAAATATGTGTACAGTTGCAAATACTGTGATTTTAATTGCTCTGTTTTTAGAGTACAACTGTGAAAATCAAAAATATTATCAAGTGAAAAGTGAGCTGCGAAATACCTTGTGTTGAGTTTCAGGTTATGTGTTGGTAGTACAATAAAAAATGTTATTTTTTGGCCGAGATTGTGAAGTATTTTAAGTGTGATAGACCTGGTCTGGGAGTAGTATTTCCTTACACACGTGTTCTGCCAATTGACTTAAAATATTTTGACCCCAAAAGAGACTTGGAAAAAACTGTTTCTAAAAAATGGTTTTATTTTTGTATGTTGTTCATTGTGTACATAAACCATTTGCTTGTCTTGGCTTTTCGTCTTGCAACTCAAACCTACTTAAAAACCCATAACGTAAACCTTTATTGTTGGAACCCTGGGATAGTGGTTAGGGAAGCAGTACAAGGGAAGGAGAGCCATTTGTTGAGCTTCGTGGGACTGAGAACGTGCCGACGAACCGCGAAAGACAACACTGGGATCACAGATGGGGGATACTGGTGCTAAACGTTATCATCGGTTAACAGACATTAAAATACAGTTGTTGTTTTTTAAATCAGCTGGGGATAAATAAAGGAAATTCTCAGAAACGAAGTGAGAATTAAAATGGTTACTTCTGTGTGATTGTTTTGAGGTTTTGAAAGTCAAAAGGTCATATAAGTATGTGTACCATGAAATGAGGTCGCTGTATGTCAGATTTTGTTTCACTGTCAGATTTATGAATTATGAAGTTATTCCTTTTTTAAATATTTGTCTTTTGATAGTGATGAAGAATTAATTTGTTTCTTAAAGATTTTGTAAAGATTTTCACATTACCAACATTTATTTAAATCCCTTAACCGATAACCATTTGGAAAATGTCTTAAGCAAATCGATAATCTTGTAGACACTTCAGCTAAAGTGTGTAGTTTCCATAGAAATATTCAAATTGCTAATTTGTAAATATTTATTTTGAAAATAATTAGTTATCCATGATATTGAGGTTATAGACTGATATCTGCTTCTCAGAACGTGGGCTATAGCCCATATTCCCCTTGTGGAATACAGAGGTCCACAATCTTTGTGTCTCATCTTTGAGGATGCTTTCTAAGCTTCTGTCAGTCTTTCTTGCTTGTCTTGGGTAAAGTGAGAATTCTGATGTGGTGTTTGAAATGTGATAGACTGTTTGAAGTGGATATGCTTGATAACTATCTATCATAATAGAGACTGGATGAGCCAAGCCGGGTGTTGTGATAGTTGTGGTGAGGAAGATAGCATACGGAACAATACTTTCAGCGGGAAGTAAATATATAATCTACAGATAAATATGTTTGTGCGGGAGGTAAATACTTTGAGTGTAACATTCTTCATATATTTTGATATTATTACATTTCGTATTTATATTAATTTGTTGTGATTTCCTAACAACTAAGATGTGAAAATGTTTTCCAGAAAGTAAATGTAGTCAATTAAAAATCAGTCGTACTTTCCTTACAAATTATTTGATATATTTGAGAATAATTTTACAATATTTTCCCAATTTTTTTGTGCCATAGAGTAATGTATGTTGTTAACTGCATTTTAATACGAATAGGTTTCGAATATAATAGTTGAAAAAATTCAACTGACTGAAAAGTGCCTCTGTTTTAATCATCCATTCTTTATGTAAGACAACTGTGTTTAGAAATTGTAAACAACCAGTTAATAAAAAAAACCTACCATTTCAAGAAAGATTTTGACAAACGTGCTACAGCCAATGTAGACACAAGTTAGAGATGGCAAGTTGTTTATTTTACAGCTTCGGTATATTTCCCTTTCTTTACTTGGCAGTGGTATGAGTATCTAGACCAAAGCATCACTTTCGCAGTAAAGTAAGGAAGCTGTTATCCATACATCGTGTCAGTTTTCTTCAGTCATATTCAAAGAAATGCCTATAAAATAATGCTCTATAGCTATGGATGAATTTTGATGGATTTATATTTTTAATTTTTTTAACTTGTGAATTTCTTTTTATGAAACCACAAAATGCAAACACATTTCTTACTCCCATATCCTATTAGCTTGGAGTTCCATTACATGAGTGATGGTGATGTGTGATGCTTGTAAAAGGAAATATGACATATTTTCAATTAAGAACCAGTCATCACAATTAGACATTAGGGAAGCAGTATTAAATATTGCAGTAATGAATATGTTGGCTCCGTAATGGATGGGATTTGACATGGGACTTAGAATAGAACACGCTTCCCTGTCCAGATTTTAATGACCATCAGATTCCAGCATCTCTCGGTGGACTGCCTCAGGTACTGGGAGCCAATTAAATGGTCCAGAATTAATTGTTGTCAGAAACATTGGCATGTGTCACCATTTTGATCATGGGTGACGATAATCAGACAAATTTGCTGCGAATATTGGAACCTTTTGTTCAGTTAATAGTGGAGTGATATCTTTGGTTCAGTTTGATTCTGTTGTAATTTCATTAGCTGCTGCTTTAATTTGATTTTGATAATTTCAATTTCGAAATGTATTTCAGAGATGTTTGTACAATTACCTGAAAACATTTTAGCCCTTTACCTATAAATTCCTCAGTAAGAGCCAGCTAGAACACAACATGTTGAAATGGGAAATCTAATTGAATTACAAATTTACATTTGTGCCTTGGTGACATTTTAAAGTGTTATGGGGATTTTTAACATTAGGGACCGTTCATAATTTATGGGGTGGGTGGGGTGTGTGATGATTTTAAGGGAGGGTCACCCATTTTGTCCTGGGGAGGTAGGGGGGTCAGCAATTTTGTACGTGGAGGGGGGGTGGGGGTGTTCAGCAATTTAGTACATACAAATATTGAAAATGTATGCTTAAAAATTATGGGAGGGGGAGGGCATTAATTTTGCACATGATATGCAAGGGGGATCATTTACTTTGTGCATAAATTTTTTGGGGTGGGTGGTGTCATTCACATTGTACATGCTTCTCCATAAAAATAATCATCACCACCACCACCAGCCATAAATTATGAACGGTCCCTTATGTAAAAATATTTTCTTTTTTTTTCTTCAGTTGTGTTGGTTTTTAGTTGTTTTGGGGTGGGACCAGGATTGGGTTTTTTATGGCCTACCTGTCTATATCTAGTCCTTTTGTAGGTGTATTTGTATTGTATAATTATTTCTGTTACGTTAACAGCATTGAGAAGCATTTTAAATTCATTTGAATCATCTAATGCTTGATTGTAATGATTATACCAAATTTGGCCTCAGTGTGTCACATGCATTAGTATATGAAAATTTTCAAGGCAAATATGTGCTACTAACACAGTGGGTTTTTTCCTGAGAAATCGAACATTTCTACATTCTGAGAAGAATTTTGTTGTGTAATTGAGAAGTTTATCAAAGAAAATAGGAAATGTTCCTGATTATGTCCGACTCCCTAGGGATGTCCCTGTTGGCTGATCTCCTAATTGGAAGGTCTAATTAAGGGAAGATTATGCAAGATGTCACATCAGCGCATAAGGGGTCACAGTGGGAGACTATCCTAAAGGACTCGGTCATTATACAGAGATCTGCAATTATTGTACATATTGTATAAGAAGCTTATCACATATCAAGTTGAAATTAAGCCAGTGGTTATGTGATGTTAGGGATTTTCATATACGTTATGTGTTTGATAACTTGAGAAATGGGCTTTTGGGAATGAATTAATTTCTGGGGATGTGGTTTGAGAAAATTATACAAAACTGTGTCTGTGAAAGTTAGTTCTGCCTAGAAGTGTTTAACTGACAGTCAGCATAAAATGAGGGCACAAAGTGGGTTAAAAAAGAGTTAAATTAAATGGTCAGTTTGTTTGCACCTCAACATCTTGAAGGTTACCGGAATGATTTTTACTTTGATATGTTTTGGTTGCATTTATTATCCATCTCATGAAAGAAATTATTTTAAGCCTCTTAAGACTTATTTCAATGAGGTAGATTTGCAAAAGGTTTGATTTAAAATTCAAATGAAGTTGAGGCCTCTTTCAGACTTTAGCTTCATGGTTTGTGATTTTGACCAGGTATGAAAATGACTTCGTCAGCATCATCGTCCAGGATCCCAATCCCAGATTTAATTCCGGGAATTTGATCCCAGTGAGGAGAGCTAATCAGGGTTTTCATCCCACAAATTCAATTAACACGATTTCATTTCGGCAACACAAGATATATCTGTATTTTGCATATGGTTTCTAATCAGCTAATCTTTCCCGCTTCTAATCAGTGTCCTAAATGAATGGGATATGTTGTCAGTAAATATGACGGGTACAAATTAGGGGAAACATTATCCCCCTCCAACTACTCATAATTAATTCCAGTCTATTCATACCTGTGTTATTTCGCATTTTCAATTTGATTTGTCTTCAAGGCAATAGCTTCGGAAAAATTGAGTGTTTTTAATTTGAAGAAATTGTTTCTGATGGGTAAATATTTCTTTGTAAATTTTTGACAAATGTATAATATATGCCTCATAAAGGTCAAATTATTGTGTATTTTATGAAGACATATTTTCAAATTTCTCTGTGATAAGTTAAAGATTTCTTTTAAAGGTTCATGTTTGATTGGGTGTATTTCAGCACAGGATTATAAGAGTCCTGGTAGAGGCTTAAACGAATTGTTGAAACTTGTTTAAAACAATGTTAGGGTTACAATCTGTTTGTATCCTGCTCAGGTTTAGTGCTCCCCATTGCAAATGTGGTTTCCGTTTTATCGGATAGAAAATGTGTTTGATTACAAAAGAGACAATTAATCTTCATATGCACCATAGTTCCAATTGAAATAGATGGTGTGGGAAGTCCCGTTTCACCATCAAAGATCCAATCTCACCAAATTAGCCAATTTAAGTTTTTTAAAGAGAAACAAATATCTTAAATGATTGAAAATTCAATTTCTTAAGCTTCCCCTTCCATCATTGTGTCATTTATTGCTCTTTGATGTCTTGAGATGGTCCCTGGCTCATCCGTTCTCCTCCCCTTTTACCCAGTATTGCTTGTGACTTCATAATTAATTTTCCTCTACATACAGGCAATTACCTTTTTTCCCACAAAGAAAGCCAAGGAAAGTTTCTGTTTTTAGCTTAGTCTTTTTTTTAAAAAGACAATTACTACTATTCTGTAAGGGGAAAGTATAAAACCGTTTAAAATTTTGAACCAAAACCTTCCAACGATTAAATGTCATATTCATTGTTGTTATAACTGAGCTATTCCTTTCTCCTCCCCATTCTCAGAACAAAGAAGCAATCCAACAAATTAGGATGCTAATTAACCCAATTGTTTGATGAGGTTGCTAATAGGGGCAGCATGTTGTAATGAGGGTTGTCTTCCCTTGATACGGGTCTTCAATCTAGTCATGTGTAAGGGGACACCCCTATTAGAGCTTGTGGACAGGAAGGGCTGTGTACAAGGGCTGTTATAAGGACAGATACAAGGCGATTAAAGAAAATATTAGGGCAAGAAATGGGGCATTGTTGAGCTGCTGTGTTGGGACTGATGTGATCAGGGGAAGGAAGTGATTTTCAAGGAAGCAGGATATAGGATTTTGACCTGTTTGCTTGAACAAAATGATCCCCTTGTTCGCTTGGTCTGGTACATTTCTCTGTGGTAAAACGGTACGTGACTTGGGCAAATATTTCATATATTATTTCCTACATATACATGACTGAACTTAATTGGTTGAGTAAATTATTCTTCCGGAAATATATAGCCGACATGTACAAACTTGTTCAGAAGGATCCATTTTCAGGTATTGCAGTTTTTTTAATGGAGTTTTTGTGGACGTTTCTTTGTTGGTTGTGCTGTTTAAGTGAATGAATTTACTGAATGTTTGTTTTTTTCTGCTGCAGGTATATTCCCCAAGTCCTGATGACTTCCACCAGGATTCACCCCGCTATCAAGGCACGGGGACCTCACCCAAACCTATGTCCTATTCAGACTACTTCATTGGTAAGAAGCTGCTATTGTGATAGTGTTTGGTCAATTATCAACCCAGGAAACAATAATTTGAATACAATGTGCCCTGCAGAGTTGTGTCCCTTTGGCGTAAAAGAAACATATAATCATTGGTTGGAATCTCTAATTGCATTTCTTGCTTTCACAGGGTGTCACAGGCACACACAGTTATGACTGAAAATTATATGTTAATTTTGAGAAAAAAAATAAAATCCACACTTGCTTTTAAGTTTTCTTGACAAATAGACTCTAAATATTAGTTTTTCATTGAAAAGATATAATTCTTGCCTGTTGTTGTAATCAGTCATTGGATTTTTATAAATCTTTTCTAAACATGTATACTGTTTCCGTTAACTAACACAAACTAGGTACATGAGAACTTAAAAATATATATACAAAAGAAGTTTGCGGGGAAGCATTAAATTTTAGTGAGCTGCTTTGCAAATCATCATTAGTTAGCTTTGGGAAAATAGTTGTATTGTAAGTAGTATTGTGTTCTGACATAGTAATTGCCGCCATTTCTCCGTGCACACAGGACACAGTTAGAGCGGGTAACTGCATTCTTAACATAATACAGTACGTTAGAATAGTGTCATTTTGCCAATATCGTCTTGAAAACTAATTTCCTTTGAAAAAACTTCTCTAATGATCAATGCTGAAACTAACATTGCACAATCTTTAAGCAACAAACAAGTAATGTTGAGCTTCGCGAGACTGCGTCTGATTAGAGTTGCAGTCGCAGCCAAAACGTTCATCAGGTCGCAGAATATGTTTCTGCCATTAGGGAGCTAGAGTGTACCGAGAACTGGGAATATTTTTAACTCGTATGGAATATACCATGTGTTTAAGCATCCTCTTTCGTTACAGCGCTGTGCAAATTGCCTGTTAGAGAGTATGTTTAATACATTTTCGGTTTTCCCGAACCACCAATGGCGTGCTCGTCCTGCCTGGACACACCTTTGTCAAATTAATATGTAGTGATTTGGTTGCACAGTTTTCCTTGGAAAATATTCAGCGTGAAAAAACGATTGTGGTAATTTAGGGGAACTCAACAGTTCAATAGAATTTTTTTGCAATTTCAGAAACAAAAGCGCTTCTGTGTTGCTGTTTGAACTGTAATTTACCAGACCTGATTTGGTTAATTATATGTTTGATAAGAATCATTTGCTTGAAATTGCCTTCTGTGTTTATGAAAAGAATTTTGTCCATTTTCATTTGCGGCTGATAGAATTTCATAATTGTTGGATGTTTGGAATTATTGAAATCTTTTGAAGTCAACAGCGGTTATAATTTAAATGTTCCACAATGGAAGTGATAATAATTTGATGGAGACCAAATGCAAATATATGTTGCAAATATTATTTTAAAGTATGTTATGTATAAGTATTATCCTCAGGGAGTTGAAAGCAAAATGAATGGCAGCTGATTGTAAATGGAAACTATAAGGGCGGAACAAAGGAACATGTTATTGTAAGATGATACATTTGGTAACCACGGCATCTGGTGGTCAGGCCTGCTTCCAATTGTGTAAATCAATGCTCATGCTTTTGATCACTGGATCGTCTGGTCCAGACTCGATGATTTACAGAGCGCCACCATATAGCTGGAATACTGCTGATAAAAACAATTAAACATTCGGTATACTCCTCAGGGAGCTGAGAATGAAAAAATGAATGACTGGACAATAGTTCATATTATGTCAATTATTATTATTATTTTTAATAGTTATTTACATGACGGTTTTTTAACAGATGTTATTTTATTTCAGAACCTCAGTCACATAGTTCAGGAGACCCGTGGTCTTCCAGTAACCCGATGCCTTCATCCTCCTACCAAGCTTCCATCACAAGTGGTTCACATTATTCACAAAACTCCCCTTATACCAGTATGCACCATCCACATGAAACAGTAAGTGTCTCATCCACCATGAATGAACCCTTTGTTGTGTATATTCAAACAAAAGGAAATTTGATTCGCTTTCATATGAATACCCACTTGTTTGAAGAACCCTTTGTTGTAGACCTGTGAAGATCTGGTTAGAATTGGTCTTGAGGATCCCATGCTTGTCATAAGAGTCGACTAACGGATTCGGATGGTCAGGCTCGCTCACTTGGTTGACACATGTCAGCTTATCCCAATTGTGTAGATCGATGGTCATCCTGCTGATCACTTGATTGTCTGGTCCGGACTATAATTTACAGACCGCTGCAATATAGCTGGAATATTGCTGGAATATTGCTGAGTGTGGTAAACAACAACCGACCCTATTGTGTGTATTCTGAGGAATGTGCTTTCGTATGAATACCCATTTGTTTGAAGACCTCAATGCTGCGTCATACCCATTATTTGGCTGGATTGGTAAACTATGGTGAAATTTAACGAAATGAAAATGTCTTGGATGGTTCGAAGCTGCTTATTTGTGAAGTAAAAGTAATGTGCAACAAACATTGGGATAAATTTGTCTGGGGAAAACATGGAAAAATAATTTGTCAAACAATTATGCTTTTCAGCATGAGGTAGAATCAGATAAAAATATGTTCTGGAGATTAAGATATTAATCACTTCAGTTTAGGTAATTTCCCATAGTTTAACCCCTTCATTGGGAGTGATTCATTCATCTTGGGTCTGTATCAGCATGAGTAGTTGTAGGGGAACAGCAGATGGATTTCTTCATTGCAAGCTGTTGACAGGGAAATAGTGCAGCTGCCGTGTGGGTTATGTCACTCTATCATGAACGCAGACAGCCGAAAATGATTCCCAACCAAATCTTTGGCACTTGTATATACTTATCTTTTTTCCTCTTAGAAACATATTTTGAAATCATATTGTTAGATGGGCACTGAAATAGCATCATGAGAGAATTTTTTCCCTGATGAATAACACAATGTTTTGGCAGGAACTATTTATCCCGCTGTTTTAAGATAATTTTACCATTTTCATGTATTATCAGATATAATCGTGTTGTTAAATTGTATATGATTTAACTAATATGGTAGTGTGCAGGTCAATGGTAGTTAATTTGTACCTAAGATATCTAAAAAAACATAAATCAAGAAGAAATAATTACAAAATGCCGCAGTAATTATTGCGTCTACTTTTTGAATGTTGGACACAATACCACATGTTAGCTATTCCGGTGAGAAATATTTACATGAGGATGGTCTTAATCATAATATACTATCTTGTCCCCCCAATTTTTTTCTGAAATATTCCCTACCACATGGCCAGGTTTAGTGGTTAGATTTTGGGCCAAGATGTATCCCAGATGGCTCGGCTCTCTCGGGAAGCCATTACAAGCGATGACCTCTGAGCTTCTTTGTAATTTGCCTTGCAAACATCCGGTCCAATCGCAGTTATCTGCCCTTCATGTAACTCTTCAATTTACGTAGAGACAAGTCCAGAAAGTGTATATTTATATACAGCGAAACTATGTAGAAACATTTTATGTAACTGGCAATTTTGCGGTACTTTATTTTTGGGTTTGATTAAACATGGTAGACGTCGGATGATTTTACACCTAAACTGAGTTCATTGGGACCTTAGTTTCAGAGCAATGTCATTTCAAACTGTGTTTTGCAGACATTTTTTGGAGAGTTAAGATTTACTCTGAACGTCAACAATTTAAAGGAATTTTGTTTGAAACTTTAAAGTCTTGTCAGCTATTAGTGAAATCCATGTATACAAAACCATTTAATTAGTTAGAGCTATGCTGACATGATTTGTGATTATTTTTAAATGCTGAATATTATTTTTAAAT
>VKKT01000632.1:72557-85014 GCA_008038995.1 Haliotis laevigata | reverse complement strand
AGAACGCAGACGGCTTGCAGAGGGAGGTAGCCAATGACCTGTAACAGCGGCAGTGTTGGGTCCATCCAGGTTTCCACTACACAATCAGCCAGTCTCCACACTGTAATTACCCAAAATAGTCCTATTTACCTAAGTGTATGTAAGATATGTGGTTTCCTTTGTCTGTATGGGAGAAAGGCAACATAGTGACTTGCTTTCTGGTAAATCACTTTATTCACTTCTATCTTATGTTCAGAAAAGATATGTTCCTGTACAGAAGCAACATCTACAGCATGTTACACAGTTAATATATTACCCAAGCATCTTCAACATCTCGTTCTCCTTGTTGGCTTCAACTATCAAACCAAATGCAACATGTTACATTTGCATGTCTTGCCTTAAAATAAATGTCTTCACTTAAAATAAACTGCCACTTTCTCCTTCGCTCAAATTTGGAGAGTATGGTTGCTATGTCATCTTATTTTCTTAACTCCCAAATCCAGTTGGAAGATCATGGCATTTTGATGTTTCTAAAAATGCTTCATATTCAAAATGATAAAGAATGTAACACATCACTTGTGGGTAAGAGATTTTATTTCATTACACATCAGGTGACAGCACATAAATAATCTAAAAATATAACATGAATATATTATCACAACCAATAGGAAGATGAATAAACGGTGTGTGAAAACACAGATACATGTAAGTACTCAGATTTTTATACAATCACTCCATTTTGGGGACAGCTTTGAGACATAAAGCACCAAACACACTCTTCACATTCCAGCATTACACTCCAGCATTACACTAGGGATAAGCCATGAAAAAAATCATTCAAGTTTGCCAGATAACTGGCATGCATGTAGTCCGCTGTATTCTATGTTTTTGCATATCCATGTTAATCTGAAAAGACAAAAAATAGATTTGAGGATATAGACCATAAGAGTGAGTATGGTTATATTCCTGCAATATCACTGCAGGGGACACAAGAAATGGGATTGACACATAGAACACATGTGGGAAATTGAACCCTTGGTATTTGGTGTGACAAGAAAACAGCTTTAACCACAAGGCTACCCCCAGCCCCTCCCCTAGATCACAGAGACATTATTGGAAAGGTCATGTTAGTCTCTAAAGTCTTTATTGTTTTGGCTTACTTTCATTAACTGACAGTTTCTTTACCATGTCAACATGAGCGAAACTAATGGAATGTCCAAGCAGACTCATGTGAATAGTGACAAACTAAAAGGACCAGCTATTTAAGAAGACGTGAGGCCAGTTTTTCACTTTCAGAAATATAAGAACACAGACAAAAATTAATGAAATTTGCTATCATTGTTTTTTTCAGGGTCCAAAAGCTCATGTCCCTGGCAATTTGAAGTTCAGATTGATTAATTTGATCAAATGGTTTACGCTCCCCATCAGATAACCATATGGTATATTTACACATGCACAAAGATAGATGCTACAAGGACAAGCAAGCTGGTGCAACTTCTATTATTTTCAATGTGTTGCAAGAAAAATTACCCAAACGTCCAAAGTCACTCATCGATGTTTTTTCTTGTCTTTGCCTTTCCCTCTGCGGTAGCTCTCTGTCCTTCCTGCTGTTTGTGAAGACTGATCTGATGGGGCAGTGTCTTCATTCTGAAACATGAAACTGAAAGTATCAGAAACCATATGTAATGATTAGGTGAAGAAATAATGTGTTCTTTAACACATAACTCCGCAAAATTCCAACTATAAGATACAAGATGGTGACTTGTAAATAATTGTGTTTGGGCCAGACATTCAACATGATCAAGTGACTGATAAGACCAACAATCCATGCTGTCAGCATGGTTAGAGACTAATAGAGTACAATAAAAGAAAATAACCATGTCACTGAGTCTCCCCATCCCATTCGTCTCTTATGACCAACATTGATTGGCACCTATGTGAACCTGGAATCCCATGGAGGTAAAATTTACATTTGTCCTGTGGATACTTAAACTTATGTAACTCACTGAACAAATAATCAAAACTCACATAACATGTTGGTAGGTTTTGCCATAAGCAAGCATGTGAATTTAAAAACCCCACTGTTGTACATTTCTGTACTTCAAATATCAATCAAAAACAAAATAAAATCTAGTTCTGAATTCATTTCATGTCTATGAAATTTAGAAAAAGATTAGATTTTAAAAGATCAGTGTGCAACTGTAAAAGTGTGACACACAGTGCGTTGGCTCTGATGGACTATCGATGTCAGTAGTTGCAAAGAGAGTACTGTGTACACATAGCAGAAAACACCTGCCAAAACCATAGGACCCCATCCCAGCTATTGGCTAGGATCTTAATGGGTTCTTCGATTAGAAAGGGGTACATAAATCTAACTACCATAAAGGAGTCAAAGAGCTGGGTGGGACCTACCCTAACTCACAAAGAATCCTAAGGGCAGTAGTCAGGTTGGGGAAACCTACCAATCGGCTTATAATATGCCAAACGTGATATTATAGGCTGTTCTGCCTAGTTTGCTATAGGCCGATCAGCCTATAATTATGATATTTATCAAATAGATTTGAAGCGGTGCATTTATGCATGAGGATATTAACATCATTCAAGTTTTGATGTCCTAAGGTTTTCATTCGAACCCTTTTTGCGAATTTTCATCACATAATAAAGGAGTTTGGAAATTGCTAATAAATATAAGTCTATAATATATTTTTACAATTTTCAGTGCAAATTAAATACATATATATTCAGTGTTAGTTTTCAAAAGGAAAATCTATGCAAAATTGTGTACTTAATGAAACATCTTTTCCTGAACATGATATAAATTTCCATTTTGGACAGTCAGAGCCAATTAGCGCTCGAGTAACCAACACCTGGTAAACTGCGCCCTTGCCAAATAAATGACATAATGTATCGCCAACGTTTTAGACTTTTAAATAATGTTATACTGACATTGCAACGTCGACATGATCGACTTTATCGATTGTCAAAACACCCATTCACTATTCAGTTAAACAATAACGATACCATACAGCTACACAAACCTCTTCTTGTTGACTCTTAGGTACAAAGACAACTGCAAAAATACAAATCAGCTGAAAAATAGCCCCAGCGAATAGACCATAATGCAAAAAGTTGTCAAACCAGGTTGGTTCATCGATAATCACCGCCATCTTGGAAGTGTATAGTGAGACGTATTCGTTTACGATAATGTTGTCAGAAATGTATTTACCATGTACATATGTATCCCTACAAATATGAAGACGTATTATTAAAAAACTTAACACAAAACATTTTATTTAGATGATAAACTACTCTGATCCTTGAAATATCAATATGTCGTAAATATAAACAGAATAACCATTGTTGGCGTGAATCCTAATTGACCAATGAAAGCAAAGATTGTTGCCCATGTGACAGTTTGAACAACCGAGCGAAATATGAATGTTGAATTGCGCAGATGTAAGCCTTTTGTAGATTTTAAAGTAATATCACTTTATGAGCACAGTTTCGGTCAGTACATCAAGATCCTTTTAATACTGTATTCTATTATACGTAAATGTCTTACATTTGTATGATCCATTCGCTGGTTTGTCATGTTGGCTAGGCTGCAACAGATATGGGGTTCCCCAAACGTCCAAAATGTTCATGAATAATAGAAATCCCATCTACACTTAAATTAACCATTTCTCTTACTTTATAAGAAGGTTATATTGAGTGTTAACAGGCACTCGGCTAGAATGCACTTTACCGGGCGCAGCCCTCGCTGCTCCCTTTACGATCCTTAGGGTAAGGGTATGCCACGCTAGCAATCCACTTCTTTTATCAGGAAATCAGTTTCATATATATTTGCATATCACTTAGTCGGTCTATGTGAATTTACAAGGTCACCGGAACTATCGATCTCTTATATTTCTTTCGGTTTTTCTAAAATATCAGTTCAGGATGATTAATTCCAATTCACGACCCAAGAGCTTTTAATGTGTACCTTGGCTATATCAAAGCATAGTTACATGTTTATGACGAACATAATGTTCACATCATGTTTCACTGTTTGTAGTGTGGGCAGCTATGTTTGAGCAGCTTTATTGTAACCTGCTTAATATGCTCTTTGATGAGAATGTTGGTAAACCAGCAATCGACAGCCTGAGCTACAGATCATACTGTCAGGGTTCAATGACACACAGCAGCAGAAATTGATCTGGAATGTTCATAACTTGTAAAGGCCTGAAATTCTACTTGCCTCCAGTGCTTGTTTCCTTTCCTGTTGCATTTGTATCCATAGTAAACCAGAATTGTTCTTCCAAGAAATTCTATATGGTGGTCTGCAATGTAAATTGGCCTGAAAAAGGTGAACTAAATATCTCTGCAGCTTACAGTCTTATATATTCCCACATGTCATCGTTGCTGTAGCACTGATTAGTTGGGATGCCACAATACATCGATACTTTTTCTAAGACGATGCAATTATTGATACATTCAAAACTGTATCGATATTTACTTTTGAAAGTATCGGTTTAGATATATTTATGTATCGTTTCCATTTTGCAATTGTATCATGTTTTTTTATGTTATGAGAGTTATAAATGATTTTTTTTCATGCTCAAAGATAGAAAATTAGAACTTTTTAATATCTGAGAATAAAAAATGTTGATCTTTTCATGGACAATTATACAATATGAAATATTAATGTCCAAAATTTAACTAAATTTACGCAATAATGCTGCGAAAATAGGTATCATGATATGTATCGAATTGTGACATGGGTATCATGATATACATCGATTCATGAAACTTATGTATTTTGACATCCCTACTGATTAGACTGCCAAATTTAGGAAAACCTTTGTAGCAAGTCATCAAGTGTAAACACAATGACAAAATTAAACACCGGTAAAAAAGTACCAAAAACATAATGCTTACCAACTTATATGTAAGGTCCTTGCTACTTGAAACAAGATTTATAAAATGTTTTTCATTGTCATATTTCAATGCTAAATGTTGTATTTGTTGTATGTTGTCAACTGAATTGTGATAACACGTTGGTGAATCAATTTACAATTGAAACTTCATATTTGCTCCATATCAGTCCTATCCTGTTACATTCCAGTGACTGAAGTTATATGAAGCTGAGGTGGAATCAACAAACATAACAAATTGAAAGCTGAAGTGTGAAATACATTGTGTGTGACAACTGCGAACCACATTCAAAGAATGGCAGGTACAGACAACATACAGTTTTATTGTTATATACTAACAAACATAGCTGTCATCAAATCAATACAACAGTCTTCATTCTATAATCAGTGTAATTTTTCCATGAATATTGCCTATCAGTAAGATAAACAGTTTCCAGTCTAAAACAATCTCAACGTAATCATAATATACAATAATAATAATGTATTTATAAAGTGCTTAATATCCACCGTAGAGATGCTCAGTGGCACTGTGACAGTATTTGGGAAGGAAATAGTTCATATAGCTTTTACAGAAAGGCAGCAGTGAACCGATGGGGGTCTTTAGCAGAGATTTAAAAGTTTCTTTCAATGAAGTGTTCCTGGTTCCCTTTGGAAGAAATTTCTACAGTTCAGGGTTGGCAAAGGAGAAGGCTCGATCAGACAGTTGGTTTGGAGATATGCGTTGGGTGAGGAGAGAGTCAGAGGAGGATCGGAGACTTCGCTGTGATACATACACGGAGACGAGTTGTTTTGAGATAGTCAGGAAAATTATCATTGTAGAGGCAGTCAAGCGTCAAAATGAGGATTTTGAAGGAAATTCTTGCAGAGATTGGCAGCCAGTGTAGAAACTAATACTTGTGTGATATGGTCATGACGAGGAGTGTGGAGGATACATCTGGAAGTGGAATTTTGGATTCTTTGTAGTTCCTGGAGTGATTTAGTGGAGAAGATGGCATCATATAGTGAATTACAGTAGTCTGTTTAGAAGTGACAAGACAGTGCATCAGACATTTACAGGTGTCAGTATCAAGGTAGTGGCAGACTTTGCTGATATTGTGGATGTTGTAGTGATAAAATTTTGTTACAAATATTCATCAACATGCATGGCTTGCAGGTATGCTTACATAGATTACATGTAGATTACAGTATTTGTATGAATTTGTGTTAGTTACCTATATCTTCTTGCAGGTAATTGTATCTGACTAGTCACAGATGTAATGATACAAGCATAAACGCTCTTATTTTCAGAGAGTGACTGTGCTGTTGGCGTGTTGGTAGACCTTTCTGTACCTGATCCATTTGAAGAATTCTTAAAAAACAAAGACATCGAAGACAAAGAAAATGTCTTTCCAAGCAATGGTAACTTGCAGAATATCAGACTTTTTGTCTATAGATTATGAATTATTGACATCTATTACTGCCCAGGTTAACTCTGACATGCTTGGACAAGCCATCATCTTATGGAGTACTATATTAAGAAAAAATGCACAATTGAAATATCAAACATATTTTGCTGCAACATGTATAGAAACATTTATTAGTAGCTTTCTCAAACATTGTCTTGAACAGATCCTATAGAGATTGCTCGCAGCGATGATAGTGAAAGACGTCTGAGTCACACGCTTCAGAAACCTTTTGAGCTGGAGGACAGAATTTTGAAAGATGTCACCAAGACTATAACAGGAAATTCTGACAGAAGCTTGAAGGAAAGCCCTGGTAAGAAGCTTGAAACAGGCTCCCTTTGATAGTACAGCAACTGATCCATTATATGTCACAGCCAAAGTAAGAATTTAATGTTGTAGTGAGGCAATTCCTTTGAGATTACAAACTCAGTTTCTTAAAAGTGAGGGCAAGTGGGGTAGCCTGATGAATAAGGCGTTTGCTTGTCACGCTGAAGATCCAGGATCGATTCTCCACATGGGCACAATGTGTGAAGCCCATTTTGGTGTCCCCTGCCGCGGCATCGCTGGAATATTGCTAAACATAAAAGCGGAGTAAAACTTAACTCACTCACTCACTCACTCATTATCGTCAATTTTTGGCAGGAAACAAATGGTATTTGTAGTTGGTTGTTTTGTAGTTTAATGCTGCATTCAGCAATATTTCAGTTATATGGCGGCAATCTGTAAATGATAGAATCTGGACCAGACAATCCAGTGATCAGCATCATGAGCATTAATCTATGTAATAAGTTGTACAATGACATTTGTCAACCAAAAGAGTCTGACCATCCGATCCTCTTAGTCACCTTTTACGACAAGCATGGATTACTCCAGACCAATCCTAACCCAGATCTTCACAGCTGTGGTACTTGTGAAGTCTCTTTAGAATAATTATTTGAAATAAGGTCAAGAGTACAGATTGGTGTACAATGTATCACTGATTCTTTTTCAGAAGAAGTCCTCCTTGGGGTACATATAAGCATTAAAATTTCCTTTTTAAAACCTACGACAGTTGTAACTATATTTTAATAAAAATATTTACAAAACAAAAAACATGTTTTTGTCTTGAGAAACCACCCCTACAAGGCCCCTCAGGGCCCCCCTACAGGCAAGAACAGGTAACTCTAGCCGTCAACCTCGCAACTCACTTTTCATGCTGTCGTTCATTAGGAAAGACGTGTGTGTGTGTGTTCATCGAAGTATAGAAACTTCTACCAACGGAAATGAGTGGTAAAGAGTCACCTGCTGTATGTATGGTTCCATTTCTTTCGCACGGGCGCTAGATGGAATTTATTGGTTGAACTTTGCATTCATAAATTGTTATAACTTTGCCAGTCGGGTTCCCATTTCCAACCATGTGGCAGGCAAGATGGCGGATCGGGTGGCTTACATTCGTTCCTTGTTGTGTGGCGCTTGGTGTTCACAAAACTAGGACAGCTGTATATATGTTTACCATATTCTAGGCTTGCCTAATTAATTTCGGAAGCGGGCCAAGATGGTGGAAAAACACCCTTCTTTCCCTATCCCCTCTACATCTGCACATACCAATTCTGCATCTGCACCATTAATGTTAACAGATTTGTCCCCCTTATTGCAGCAGCAGATGACTTCGGTTCGCTCACTTATCTCTGACACGATGTCCGGTCTCCAGTAGGAGATCGCTATCCGTTCGGGCATTAGTGGCGCTTCGGGGTCGTCTGCAGGGCACCCCAACCTCGGGCTTAGACTCCGGGACGGGTTCTGCCTACGGGGGTGTGCCTAATCCGAGCTTCGGCTCTGGTAACGGCCTCTCTGCTGATGCAGTTGTGTCTGACCCGAGCCTCAGCTCCGTTACAGTCCAGCTCACTGGCGCCGGTCCTTCAGGTCTCATACCGTTGACAACCGGCATCCAAGCAGAAGGTACTTGAGCGCCGATGCTGCCGGTTACCTCGGTGCCTTCCAGTTATCCATGGAATCCTGTTACGCCAGGCACTTCCCTGGATCCTCGGCAACTAGGTTCGGCCGAGCCAGGCACCTCGGCTCTTCTTGATCCGTTGTCCTTGTCTGTGTATCCTGCCTCTGTGACTTCAGAGGTGACTCTTGACACCGAGAACTCACTCCTGGAGGAGCGTAAGGAGGAAGCCATGGAGGAGGATGGGGGTCGGGAACAGTCGGGGGGAAGGTAGCTTCTTGCTTGGCCCGTCCCTGCAGCAGGTACGTGATTGTTTCGCTACTGTTTTGCCGCAGGTTTTTTTACCCCGCAGTTTCGTTTCCCTGGGGAGGCCTTTGCTCCGTGTTGGGTCGCCGAGACCCATTTGCGCATTTTGCCTTAGCGAGGTAATCAATCCTCTCTTATCATGTAGTCGGTCACGGTTCGATCTCCCGGAGCTCAATTATCGCTACTTGATGGGAGAGGAGGCTGTTTGACCCTCCGGTGGTTGATGGGTGCTTTTATGCCTTGTTCGCCCTAGGGGGGTCATCTGGCCACAGTCAGGCGTCGGCTCGGCAGGGACGGCGCTTGCCTCCATTTACCTCAAATAACCAAGTGTTGAAGTCGGTATATCGCTCTTTTGAGGAGCAATACTGCAACGCCGTGCAATAATTTAAGGTTACTGTCTACTCAGCTTACCTCTCTGCCCTGCAGAGGAAGCTGGTGCACCAGGGGGGCGTGGACAATGCCGTGCCGTCGTCCACGTTAGCGAGGCAGCTTACGGAGGTGCACTCACATTTGGCATGCGACGCCATACGAACGTGCGCAAGCCAGATTATGAGTGCAGTCATGGGCCTCCGTAGGCTATGGCTGTCGGTCGCCAGGTATTCTCCGGCTACGCAGCAGGCTCTATTCTCTCTGCCCTTCAGGATGGGTTCGACCCAATTCCTGGGGGCTTTGACAGTAGTCAGGGAGGCCGCGGAGGTGTTTAGCCAGTTTAAGGACTCCAAGCCCTTACTTGAGCAACCCTTCACCTCTCGTGCCCGGCCTTCCGTCCTTGCCAGTGCATATCCTTCCTCTTCGGGGAAGGAAGCACCTAAGTGGACTGCTCCACTTCAGGCACGCAAGGGCAAGGGTAAGAGAAAGGGCAAGGCTGCTTCCTGTCAGCAGCCTTTTCAGAGGAAGGGGAAGTCTGCCCTGGCTTCCCAGTAATAATTCCTCTCGGAGCTCTTAGTGGTCCCTGCGCAAGCAGTTGTTACACTGCCTCCCGCCGGGATTCATTGCCTGTTACCAGACGTCCCTGTTGGCGGCGGACTAACTCAATTCCTTCGGGAGTGGGAGAAAGTCACGTTACATCTCTGGGTCCTGTCCACACTCAAGGATGGCCATATGCCGCAGTGGAAGCGAGGCCCTCCTCCTTTCTCCAGGATTCACTGCACTCCGGTGCTGACTTCTCAGGAGAATGCGGATATACTCCGTGCCGAGGTCCAGTCATTGCTGGACAAGGCAGCCATCGAGGTGGTTCCGACGGGCCAGGAAAATCTGGGGTTTTACTCCACTTATTTCCTGGTTACCAAGAAGGACGGAGGGTTGAGACCCATTCTAAATCTAAAAGGTCTGAACGACATGATCGAGGTGCCATCTTTCAAGATGGAGACACTGCGCTCAGTGATCAGTGATCTCATCTGTAGAGGCAGGGCATTGGTTCACGTCAATCGACCTCAAAGACGCACACCTCCATGTCCTGGTTTTCCTTCGCCGGGAAGTGTTATCAGTTTCGGGTGCTCCCCTTCGGCATCTCCACGGCGCCAAGGGTGTTCACAAAACTCATGCTGGTGCCAGCTCTAGTTGCCAGGGCACAGGGCAACTTTTGTTACCTGTACCTGGACAACTGGCTTCTCAGAGCACTCGCCACCCACTTGAGTCGGGATTCCACACAGAGAGTGATGGATACTCTCACCAAGTTGGGTTGGATTATCAACCTCAAGAAATCAGGATCTGGTTTTCTTGGGAGCAAGATTCGAGACACAGCAGGGATTAGTCTCTCTGTCTCGGGACCGCATTGCCAAAGTCCAGAGGATTGTTTTATAATTCCTTCAGTTCCCCAGGGCCTCAGCTCGAACATGGCTTCAGTTGCTAGGCAACATGGCGCGACATAGTTTAGCATGCACGTCTGAGATTTTTCCCTTCCTTGGCTAGTTGTGTGCTATGGACAGTAGTGTGTTTTGGCAAGTTCCCCGTATTTACACACCTCCAACCCTTGGGTTGGGGGGTGGGGTTTGTCACTGGGGATGTGACACCGATAAGCCAATAGGCATATAGGCTTTGACAATCCGGGTCCTCGCCCTAGCCACGCCCCCCGCCTTGATTGACATCAGCGGTCAGGTGACTAGGTAAGTGTAATTTTCTATTTCTGTGCGGTTGTAGATTGTTTCTTCGATTGGATCACTTTGTCAGACAGAAGATCTCTCCCAGCTTAATTGCCTTTGGGAGTCTGTCTTATGCTTATATGTACCCCAAGGAGGACTTCTTCTGAAAAAGAATTATACAAACCTGTAGAGGTTATGAATTCTTTGAAGAAAGTCCTCCTTAGGGTACGGCCACCTGCCTCCCCTCATTCTGTCTTATCCGTTCAGCATGAAAAGTGAGGTGCAAGGTTGACGGCTAGAGTTGCCTGCTCTTGCCTGTAGGGGTGGTCGCACAAAACAAAAACCTGTTTTTTGTTTTGTAAATATTTTTATTAAAATATAGTTACAACTGTCGTAGGGTTTTAAATGGACATTTTAATGCTTATATGTACCCCAAGGAGGACTTTCTTCAAAGAATTCATAACCTCTATAGGTTTGTATAAATTTAATTGTGTAAGTTATGATTTAGCTTCAGAAAAGGAATGAGCTCCAGAAAAGGAAAGTTCCTTCGAGTTCAGATAATAATATATTCTTCTTGTTTCTTCAGAAATCAAACTTTTGGATGAGGAAACGTTTGACTTTGATTTGGCCATGTCACCACAAGTGAGGTATGTTGATATTCCTTTAATAACATGGGGAATATCTCTGTTGTTTATTTATTTTTCATAAAGTGAGTGAGTTTATTGTTACGCCACACTCAGCAATATTCCAGCTATATGGCGGCGGTCTGTTATTTTGTGTAGACAATGAAGTACGCTGTGATATAAGTTTGACACTAATGACTGGTTATTTTGCAGCACTGTCAGCAAAGCTGTTGATGAAGATGTGGATGAGGAGGAAGTATTTTTTGGTCCAGTTGGGTTCACAGAAAGAATTGTAGCAGCAACTGTTCCAGTGAAAGATGTGAAGCCTATGAGTCCCCTGAATCCATCTCAAATTGCCCAAGTAGTAATGGAAGCACACATGGTTGCATGTAGGATTGCCAACATGAAACCTGAGCAGGACAGTGCAGATGAGAAATCCCCAGTCAAATGCAAGCTGTTCAGTCCAAACGGTAGAGCCCACGCACGCACAGGCACCTTTGTCTTCAAGGATGAAGATGTTCAAAAACAGTCACCTAAAATTTGCAGGTCTATACCATGTATAGACTATGATAAAAAAAACAGTGAGAATATACCAGTGAGTAGTCACTGTGCCCCTGAAAGAGATAGGCCAATGGAGAATACAGCATCAGAAACAGTATCCGATGATGACAAAAAGAAGCCAAATGCAGCTCAAGTTAAAGAGGAGAAAAAACCATCACGTCTCACTAAACTGCCAAGAAATAGGAGCTACACATTACTTAAAAAGGTCATTTCTTATCTCATTGTGATTCTCATTCTGACTGTGAGTATTCCAATCTTTCCAGAATACTTGCATCTTTTCCACTATATTTACATCTTGCATGTTGTCTGTCATGAGCTTGGCTTACCTGACCAGAATATACATTTTGCTTAAGACTAGAAGTGAAAATGTGAAGTAAAAGAAATGTGGACATTTAGATTATTTTTCCTTATCRTGACTCATGCTCTTTTGCTTGTCTCCTTCTTGCGAATGATAGTGGAACACTTGAATCCCCTTTTGAAGCTCCCAGAGGACCAGATAAGCTGCATATTCGGGTAAAATATGCATAGAAAATTTCCAATTACGCACTGAAAAATCATTTTTGCGTACCAATTACGCATTTAAAATGTTAGATACGCAAAAAGTTTAAAACAAATGCGTACG
>VKKT01000631.1:104650-127382 GCA_008038995.1 Haliotis laevigata | reverse complement strand
GCAGAGAGGGCTTGGCAGTAGGGGAAATAATGTGGTTCAGGGACTGTGAGACAGACTACCTCGACACATGAGTCATGGGTTAAACAACCTGCCCGGTCATCTCTGATACAACATGGATCCCTGTAACAGCACGCGTCTGTGTGTATGCAGTGAGGCATCAGCGGGATTCACCCAGTCTGCCCAAAGCCTGGCTTATTACAAACTAACACCCCGTCGCACGCGCCAGGCACGCGCGGAACACAACCACACGTTTCTTCTGTATGCCTTTGGTCAAAATGTCATCATTATCAACCAACCACAAGCTGCTTTATTCACTTCTTTCCTTGGATAAACATTTAGTGAAGCTGTTTGCTGAAAATATTTTGCAAACTGATTTCTGTCGATATTTTTATTTTGAGGCAATGTTTGATGTTTGATGCTAAATTTAACGTAAGTTTTATTCCGTCATAACTTGAAAAATGTAGCGAGTTTTCCGTAGTTCCAGACAAACGGAGAGTCAGTATTACATGTCAGTTATTGATACACGCAGATACACCATACAGCAGGCTCCAGGACTTCTAGTATGAGACATCCGATAGCTCGACTACATTGAGTGATGGATTTATATTGGATTATATGAGTTGGTTTATCTCGACTACATACATTAAGGGCGGTGGAATAACCCAGTGGTTAAAGCGTTGGCTCATCACGCCGAAGGTCCGGGTTCGATTCCCCACACGGGTACAATGTGTGAAGCCCATTTCTGGTGTTCCCCGCCGCTATATTGCTGGAATATTGCCGAAAGCGGAATTAAACTAAACTCACTCACAGATGTTGAAGAAAAAGGCTGCAAGTGAAGCAGGTGTTTGACCTTTAGACCTGTGGTGACAACCGCAATCTGATTTATGCATGGCCTGTGGAGGTATGACGAATACATATCACGGTCGGTATTTTGTTCTGAAATGTCACATCACTACAATGCCGTCCGGTATTTCCGCGCACCTAAGCACATCGATCGCAACACGGCAACTAACGTCTCTTATGTTTTTGGAGTCTCTTATTTACGTGACTGAACATGCTGGTATGCATTATATTTACCTAAAAATATAAGTTTTATTGACAACTATAAGATTCTTAAGTTGCATTATGCCATACGGTTGACCTTACCGGCGTTCTGACGAATGCTGTCCGGTAATTCTGCGCAGCAACTGATTCGCATAACATCCAGCGGGACATCCGTGGTAAATGTGGTAGCAGACGATTTWACCTTCGATACGGAAGTACGCTATTGCAGCTGCGCAGAATTACCCGACGTACGCAATTACCGGACTCGTTTGCATGCCAAATTTGTTGTAGAAAAATCCTCAAGTAGAAAATGATATTTTTGCGAAACCTGTCAAACGGCATTGATTGATTGGTGCATTTTTTCATCACAGTATACATCAGTATAATAATAACATATTATTATTCTTCATAGCATTTTGAAACTGCTTACCGTGATTATAGTAGCAAGGTGTCTAAATAATTGTAATATTTCACGTTAAAAAATCGTAAACCACGGTGACACGAGACTACGAAAATTACAGCATTCTTTTTGACAAAAAACAAGTCAATGTTTTCTATTAGGAACGGATTCGTAAAAATATGTTTTTGTCACGCCGAAAAGAACACACACATAATAACTGTATTCCAAAACATTGATACCTCGACGATGTAACTGTGAGCAAGGGCAAGACATGGGAGGCACGGTGGAAGGAAGGAATTGAGCGTGTGATGTAATTTAAATGTTGTGCACACAGACGAACTCCCCAGGGACAAGATAGCTGACATGTAGCAGATGGTGGGCCTCCTTCATCCCTGGCCAGCATCACAGTGGTGATTGACGTTACACATGCCAGATAACACCATCGTCTCTTGCCTCATTACGCCATGACAGCCCTCGTCTCAGTCGTGTGTTGGGAATGGACGATTATTTTTCTGTGAGGCCGATTTAAGACATTAATGTGTTTTAAGAGCATATGTTGTCATTTTTTATTTGAATGCATTTGCTGTTTTTGTCGAAGTCGATTTGAAATTGAGACGCTGAAATGTTCTAAAAATATGTGATACAAAGTGCCAGTGGGCGGATGTTAAATCTGTTTTAAATCTAATTCCACCTCAATCTCCAGTCGATCAAAGACAGGTATACTACTATCAGTTAAAGATCAAGAACGCCAGGTGTTTTCTTTTTTAATTTTACAGCAGTAAATCGGTACGATATTGCAATATACAGCCCTTTAATTGTTAAAAAGCCTTAACGTCTTTTATTACTCTAAACAAGGTAACATATCACGTCAAATTTGACGTGTTCAGCTCACACAGTCCACAATATACTTGTGTATATTCTATTTGTTCAGTCATTTAGTTTAGCTAATAAATAATACAATTAGAAATGTTAACCATAAATTAAATATTTCGTGAAACTAGTTGTTTATTAGAGGAATGAACATAAAACATAAATCGGTTTGAAATGACGTTTCAGTTTTGTAAACCAGTGATGTATCTGGGCCCCCAATCCCTGGGCAGAAGAATGATAACCAAAGGTTTAGCGAATACAGCAAATCTCATTCAGCAGCACAGCTCATCACTGTTGATTCAGTGAAGTATATGGTACTTACGAAGTGATTGAAGCGTCCCTACATGCCCGGTAAGGTGCAGTCTGGTGACTCGCCCAAAGCGAGGTTCGTTCATGCAATGAAACACTTGTAAGCCTCTGTGTAAGGAATAGCCTTACCATCGTAAATTACCATCGTGTCACACACATTTCTAACAAAATTAAATTATACGAACCAGGAAAACCGACACATAATTAACAAAAAGTAATAGATATTAACTTGTTTAAATCAAATGTAATCAATTCCAATATTATATGTCCCTGCTTTGGCCTCAGTGTTTTTTACATGAGCCCCGACTGTGTATTCTACATCAGATCGTACATCAATTCGATATCACCTCGACCTGTCAATTCCCACGTGCACAATCCCGCTGTGGACGTAATGGCGGGTTTACAGGGGTTGTTAAAGATGCTCTTCCCCTTTCTCTTCTCCCAGTTGGATGATTAAATTTACTGCTCTAACTCGAACGATACTGAAATAAATTAATCTCTAAAGCCAAAGGAAATGGAGGATTTCGAGACGGGAAAATTATTTGATAAAGATCTGATCCCTTTTCACAATTGATCGATGTCACGTGATCGTGTCAAGAATTTTTTAGCCACAGGATGGCGACATATCCTGGAATGAGCAATATGTCGACTTGTTAATGGTGCGACAATCCATGACACTTTAATGATACCTAATAAAGACTATTAAATTTCAAAAGCATTTTAATGGGTTTTCGCTTATCTGAAAATAATTTAATAATTACATGACCTTCCTACAATCAGAGCAATATTTAGAAAATAGCGTGCAGCATAAATCCTTTTGATGGCAGTTGCATTCCCGTAATTTATTTCATTGTTATGCTTGATAATTTTAGGACATTTCTGGTTTTAACAATAAACAAAGCTGAATGGAAGGCAGTGACATGCCAATTATCTCGCGTTGTGGCGTCATTTTTTTTCTCAAATAATATTTTTCAAGACCATTGTTTATGGTTCTCAATCATTCGTAAGCCAGCGTCTCAAGGGAGAGTTCCATTAAGCTAAGTGAGGCTTATTGCATCGACATTGTCAAACACGTGTTCGACAGAGGACCGTCCTGAATTTTCTCTGTAGACAAATACTGCCTAACGAGACCCTCATGACTATTTATCATGGCCGCCAATTGTAAACATAAAACCATAGCAATTATATTCCTTTTTGTTCTCGTTTAAAAATGCGCTTTGATTTAAACTAATGACTGTATGGGGCGTCATGAGGTGTGATATTCACTAGCGGGGTCAGAATGCCACACCCACTCGGAAACCAAACGTCAGTCATTCCGCCACTGTCACCCCCAGATTGCTTGCAGAACCCAAGAAGCATTAATTCGATAAAAAGTGTAATGGTTCTTTTTACCCTATCCAACAATTGGTTTGCATTGTCAATTGAGTCTCTTGACTTCAGTAGCTCCGAGTGATATGGTTACGCATAATTTAGACAGCGTAACGTCCACTTTCCGGGTCATTTCGCCGAGCCACTAGTCACTCGGCTTTGTCCCTCACGTGACTCACTGCTGATGACTTCTCCCAGTTCAATTCGATCCTTATTCATATTCATGGCATTACATAATAACATTTCTCGCAAACAGTGCTGGACAAGTTTGATTAATGTTCTTGAGGTGTATTTTCATAATGAAGAATTAATGTCCTCCCTCATTGTATCACGGGCATATGGATCCCTCATGTTCTGTGACCACGTGTGTTCATTTGGGTCTCGTGTGTATGTAATCATATGGTGACATCATAAATGTTTCAATGGTAATTAATTGTTTGATTCTTTAATGTTTGATCAGAAATTACTGTTGACTCATCAGTGAAAACCGTTCCAGTTCGAATCATGGCGATGAATCATAAATGGTCACACATACAGACTATACAGCGACGTATGAAACTACCGGGTACCCGTTAAATGTTGACGTATATCGAAACTATATTGTTCGTGAATCTCTTGTTATTTAGGCTTATTGTGCACCTACAATGTCCAGGGACCAAGTATGAGAGGAATGATAAATAATTGGTCTGTAAATAATTGAGACAAGTCAGTGATCAACAGCATGAAAATCGATTTGTGCAACTGGGATACGATGACATGTGTCAACCAAGTCAGCGAGCCTGACCACCCGATCCCGTTAGTCGCCTCTTACAACAAGAATGGATTGCTGAAGATCAATTCTAACCCGGAGCTTCACGGGTCTAGAAGTGTGCGTGAGCGTTCGCTCGCTAGTACCAGTTTGTGTGCGTGCGTGCGTGTGTGTGTGTATGTGTGTGCGTGCATATTTGCACGTATGTATGTGATTATTCTCTTGGTGAATTTGTTGTACCATTGCTCCAAATCTGTTCTGAATGCTAAGCCCATGGATACATAGTACTTCTATCCTTATTATAGGCATGTCTAGACCAGTGGGAAATGCCATTAGGACGCCAGTCTGATGTACCGACTTGTTCTTTTTATTTATTATATCTAGAAATTATCATTTAAAGTAATAATTATTCCCTGGGAGACTTATGCAAGTCTAGGCGGGTTGGTCACGCTGACTTCTTGATGTTCATACCACCTTATTGGATTGGTTGTTCACCGTTACCTATTAGTGTAGATGGCATTTTATTGGATGTCAAAACCATTCAAAGATGAACATTAATACCCCTCCATCCTCTATTAGCTGCTGCTGCTGCTGCTGCCAGGTCGGCGCCACTTCTCTGTAAGGCTCACGGCCAGTTCCTGTAATATCTGTATCGACTGATAACCTGAAATAATGAATAATTCAAAATTGGAAGGAAACAGCGTTTTGGAAGAAATAGCAATTTTCATTTAAACGATAGCGTGAGACGTGGCAGTAAATGCGCCTCCAATAATAAATATTCCATTTTACAGAATTATTTCACAAATTGCTCAGCGTAACTTGGACCTGAAGTTTGGAAGAAGCATTTTTTAACTTTTTGCCAACGTTATGATTAATCAGATCATTCCGTCATCCTAAATGGTGGTCATCTGGTCTTCACGCTCCCATGCATAGTCTACAGGCCTCTGTGAAATGTCCAGACGAAGAATGTCCAGTTCTCTGTCACTGACCGTATCCGGATCACACTTGTCAGGAAGCTCCGCCATGCTTTACCATAAGATGCTTCCAGCAGCTCACATGGTTTTATTGCTTCAATATAACGGTACTCTTGAGAGGCATCATAAGTAAAATAAGTACACGTGATGCTTTATCACTAGAACTTCCTGACATTTGATGGGCTCCATTACTAAAGAGATTCCGCGTTATGACATCTATCTCCATTTTACGACTACCGAGCGTGGTACTTAAAGAAATGCTAATGCTGGTATTTACCTCAGCTGTCTTTATGTGTGAAGCCTATTTCTGGTGTCCCTTGTCGTGATGTTGCTCGAATATTTCTAAACGCGTAAAACCAAACTCACTCACTCACTCACTCACTTAGCTGATGTTATGTGTGAAGCCCGTTTATGACGCCCCCGCTATGATATTGTCGGAATACCTCCAAAAGCGGCATAAAACCGAACTCACTCACTCAATCACTAACCTAAGGTACGCGCTCGTCAAACTGAACCAACTGTAAATGGCACTTAACACCTGATCCCTAATTCTTCTCCAGATGACCACAAGGTCAACTGGTGTTATTATTTGATTATATTTGGAATATAAATAGGTTAATATATTTTTTTGTTGATGTATATCGAAAACCCAACCGAAACTCAGCTGACAAACACATGTTCAATACCGGCAAAATGTGATTTTAAAATCTCAACGGCATGTTTGAAACTAATAAGAGACGGACTGAGTGTAAACATAAAAACATTTGTTGATGTAGGCAACGCATGTTCTTAAAACTCGACAAGAAACCCAACTTTCGAGACAGCCATGCGATCATATCATGGAACACCTCGTCACGGGCAGGGTACGAAGTTCTTGTGTTAACGTCTGAAAGATTTTATCATTCCTGGAACGAGAAAATGTGGAAACAAGTCTTAGCACCCAGAAAAACACAGTGTTGAGTGTTATTTCACTCGACATTTTGGACATTCTCCGTTGTACGAATCAACAAAGTATATATCATTCTGTCTGCAGGTCGTTCGTTTTTTATCCAAGGTTGATAACGACCCACACCATTTGTAAAGTAGCCAAAATCTGGTTACCAGAAACAAGTCCACAAAAAAAGAACTAGCAGACTTCCAGGAAGATGAAGAGCCGTTACAATAAAATCAATACGGTCAAACATGAAACAGCATGCATGGGTCTGTAAATGGCGTGGTTTACTCCGGGATTTCGTAGCAATGAATCCGAAGACAGACCCTACACGGGGTTTTGTAATAATTCATGTCAATATTGATCTACAACAAGGTGATTATTTTGTGATTGTCTAGGCGTGTCAGAATCCCATGATCGGGGGATCAAATCGAGGCACCATAGTCATGATTTGCTGGTCTTGTTCGTTGATCTCACCAAAGTGCTTATCGTTTATAATATGCATCACTTCGGGCTTTTCTGTCATGTAAAATACCATGCCATGATGTGACTTAAATGTGATGTCTGGTAGGGGACTGGTACGGAAGCCTTTTAGGGCCATTATTGTTTATATTTTTTTCTAGAAATGTCAACACAGTATCTTGAAATGTCAACTCAGTGTCTTGAAATTTCAAAATCTTAAAATTTCAGGATGCTCAATTGAAATTTTAAGATCCATTTTAAGTAGAACTTTCAAAAAATGATCTTGAAATTTCAAGAAAAGAAGCTGAAATTTCAAGATCCCTTTCTGTAAATTTCAACTTCCTGTCTTGAAGTTTCAGCTTAGTATCTTGAAATTTCAAGAAAAGAATTAAAAACGAATGGCCCTAAAAGGCTTCAGTAGAATATGGATTATGCCTTCCGTACAAAGTTCGGATCTCAGTTCGGCCCAAGCTCCCATGAAGAACGTGACCATGAACCTCTAAACCCCGACCTGGTACGAGGCTGACATGGCGGCCATCTTGCCTTTCAACCGCTTTCTCTTTCCCGAAGTCAAAACAAACACCAGTACAGCGATGATTCAAGATAAAATATATGTGGTTGTGTCTAGACCGCGATGTTTATTTGTCGAGAAAATGTCATGAGTTAAATGATATCTATATGTTCTTCATTCTTTTCGATATTTATCTCACGTGGTGCACTTTGTCTCAATGTTCATATGCATGTATGTCAACCCGTCTAAATCTTCGTTATCGTGACTAGCTTATATCGAGCTTATATATTGCCGATACATATTTTACACACGTAGCGTGGGTTATAATGAAGTTACTTTGATTAACAATAGGTAATTGTTGGTTTCCATGGGTACACACATTGTACATTATGTGTGCCTGCTTAGAATGTAGCACAGTGGATCCATGAACATGGCGAGCAGTAACATAATAAAATAATGCATTTAATTAGAAACTTTACTACCTGTAATGGCAGCGATTTCCTCTTCATTTCTCTTTCGACGTTTCGGTAAATGTCAAGTTTGATTAAGGTACAACCCAGTAGGACGTCTCTTTGAAAGATACAAAAGTAATAATTCATGAGTCAATTCTGTCCCCTCTTTGCGATTCTAGCTTATATTATTTTTTAATAATGTTTGTTTTAATGCGCCAAATCCACATCTTAAAGGGGCGTCGGGGTAGCCTCGTAGCATTCGCACGAAACGCCGAAGACCCGGATTCGATTTCCCACATGGTACAACACCTGGTGTCCTCCGTCGTGATATTGCATGAATATTACTAGACTGTCTCAAAGTCCCTGAACAGCGATATTTTCCATTCCCTTTCTGCGACGCTAAAGCCCTGAATCTCCCATCTCATAGAGTCTGCTTTTCAATTTTAAAGGAATAATTTGTGTCTGTCAACATTATGTATATTCAATTAATCTCGCCTCAGTCTCGAATATTGCTGAAAACGGCATGTAACCATACTCACTCACACTCGGGGGTGGGGGATGGGTTTGTTTTGCTAGGTAGCCTAGTGGTTAAAGCGTTCGCTCGTCACGCCCAAAATCCGGCTTCGATTCCCCACAAGGGTACAAAGTGCGAAGCCCATTTCTGGTGTCCCCCGCCGTGATATTGCTGGAGTATTGCTAAAAGCGGCGTAAAACTAAACTCACTCACACTCTGTGGTGTTCTCAAAACGCTACATTATTATGCCGGTCAATGCTTTAGTTGGCCTTTTCTATCGCATCCCACCACATTTATCATCAGATAGATAGTAAAGGAACTGCAATAAGAGAAATGGTTTAATGTGTTTGTTCATGCTGAGAATCGAACACAGGCCTTACACATGATGAGTGAACACCTTATGAACTGCTCTTCATCCACGCTTATAGAACCAATTTTGTTTGTAAAACAAACTACGCACAGTGTTCCATTTGAAAAGGCAATGACAGAACAAGCGTTCTCAACACCGTCCTAATGAAACTGAGAGCACAAAAATCCATCACTTCAAAGTGACTGTTCAGCCTTACAGAACTCGTCGATACTAACAGGGAAAACTGATCATTTTAATTACGTACCGTTCAACTGCCGACAGTTATTTGAGCACATGCACATGCATGTCGTGCACTGTGAGCTGCGCATGCGCACTATTGATTACCTGTCCACTTGTGGCAACGTGTTCAGCAAACATGAACGGCAACATCAGGATCAGCGATCCACAACCACGGCACGAACATCGCTCGGCTCATTGGTGAAGTATATTGCTTCTGTGGGTAGTGAGATGGAATTCATCACCGAGGTCTCTAATGTTTCTGAATATAATTCAGCTGGTCAATAGAAAAGATGAACATGTATTTGTGCATATTATGTTAAACATGAAATGTGTGCATCATAATGTGATTTGTCATAGGAATCCATGTTTTTTGATAAATGTGTTGGGGATAAGGTCTATCTTTGGTGCTTGCTCATCATCAGTGTAACCTTGGGCAATGGAATTCTTTTCCAATTAACCTTAAAACATCTTTGGTCGTGAAATTATTACTGGAAACACACTGAGAAATAACTTGACATTTTGACTCAAAAGCTGAATGTCTTAATTTATTAATTAGTAACATGAAACAAATTGTATCCCCAGCGACCTCTCGCCAACCCGTCTCCCGCCATCTCAGATTTTTTCACTTCCGACAAACGCTAAACGAATATACAGGCTCGAGCCTTTGAGCACTCCTTAATCAATATTTCATCATTAGCTTCAAACAGCTTGTTCCACAAAATGCCTTCTTCAAGTAATGGTGGCGGCACCTCTCGCTATGCGGGACATCCTTTACTCCGGAGATCAGTGAGTCTGGGTTCGAATCCCATGTTGTGCGGGCAGGAGATATACAGGGACTCCTGGGATGTAATTGAGGGGGTTGGGGAGGGGGAATTCGTGTGTTGGTTGCGGAGTTTGGGATTTGGGGGCTTATATACGCAAGAGTCTGCGTCCCATGTAGACAGCAGTTCAATAGAACCGGTTTGGTCAATAAGACAGGCGTGTTGAGATGTTCTGCCTGTCTTTGATTCTACATGATGGCTCATTTGCATTATTCTGGCGTAAACTATCATAAAGTATTCCGTGTACCGTGTGTACGATGTAAAGCGTTGACCCGGTCTGTCTACTGGCAACGATCTACCGGGTATGCTCAACAACGTCTAAATGACTAATTCTGTCTGTGAGCAGAGGGCAGGGGACTTGTACAGAACTGACAACGTTTGATGATTTCATGTGTAGTTGCGATGATACTGTTTTGCCGCTTTTGTTAATTAAGGTGTACGTCATGATGATAGGGAGTAAGCCACCCTCCTGATGATGATGATGCTGATGATGATGATGATGATGATGATGATGACGTTATTGTGTTAAGTCCACCTAGCAAACCCAATCTATACGCACAAATATTGAAGGGATGTTAGTAAATATAAGATTGCATCATCTGTGCATATTAAGTCATGCAGGTTTTGAATGATTACGACGACGGTGGTGGTGATGATGATGATGATGATGATGATGATGATGATGATGATGATGATGATGATGATGATGATGATGATGATGATGATGCGGAGGAGGAAGAGGGTTGGAGAGGAGACACTGACCTCAAACATCTCGGTTAGTGCATTGGTACACTGCCAAGATTTCTTCCACGTCCTTGAAACCTATTTTATCCGCTATAACCATAAAGTTGACAATTCCCTTCGGACACGAAACAATGAAATCGATGGACGCGAACACCATCCTGCTTAGTAGCAGTGACCAGGAATCTGTGGCGCCGTATGTAAGAGGTGGTCAATATTGTCTATATTGTAGCGTCAACTATTGACCGGAAAGTAATCGATACTTTCTGACCGGTCACTGGAACAATGACTCTTGCCTGAACCTTGGTACCAGCAGTTTTCCCTAGGGTACGACTAATGTCATTCCGAGGCGTTCTCTGCTGGCCATCTGTATGGAAAGCGTCTCGTGTTTGCTGTAATTGCCAAAGCCGTTGGATATCGTTGTCAATTATTGTTCAGAATAATTGTTTTCGCTTTTCTTGATCCGACCTATGTTTCATGTAGCCTACAATTAAACGTGGTGAGTTGCATTTGAAGAATCATGCGATACTGTGTGGAGAATTAGATTTCGGTATGTTCAGTGTACTTGGTGCTGGACAGGGTTGGGTCAACTGGACACAAAGCCCAAGCCTCCTGGCACCGCACCCCGACAATAACTCGCACCCACAACTCGTCTGCATTCCGATCCTATTCCATCCCCTCCACACCCTGTCAGACTCCCACACCCACTCACGCCACCACCATATTCCAAACCCTCTCCAACCCTCCTAATGGTCTACACCACTCCCATCTTCAGTTACAACTCCCAGCCCCAGCCCCAGCCCAAGCCCCAGCCCCAGCCCCAGCCCCACATCATCACCGCATCCCTAGCCCTCCATCCCTTCGTACCGCTTAGCCACTTCTATCCCCATCCCAACCCTGACCCTCAACCTCAGCTCCAGCCCCAGCCACAGCCCCAGCCCAAGCCCCAGGCCCAGCCTTTCCGCACCTCAGCCCAACCCAACTCATACCACATCACATCATACCACCTTCATCCCCACACGCCTACCCACGTCCACTCCGAGCTCTACCCACACAGCGTTTATATCTAGAGACAGAGTACGGTGCTCACCACTTCTGTGTGGTATTAACAGATGCATTATGAACACGCTTCAGACATGTTGTCTGTTCCGTCTACATGTCTTGCCTTCTTATCTCACAATTGGAATTTCACTATCTCCGCTTCCTTCCCCGAATGCCAACACAGTAGACTTTTTGCCCTATCCCAATTCCATCGCCGCTTCTACAACAGAAGAGATAGCACCGGTGGATGTTGCGTATTTCCATTATTCACGCCAACAACTGACATATCCCACGGTGTTATATTTCCCAGAAGGCATCTGTACTCGAACTTCCTCATTGTCAATGCATGGTACAAAGTAACAATCCCACTCCATCACGCCGCCACTAATTCAGTTGACAGTAAGAATTACCAAATACATGACAACCTTCACTACTCAACAGGACGAGTGCTTGTTCTCATAACTGCTGGTTTTATGCAGTATGTGTATAATATAAATAACAAATACCTCCGCGTATTTGTTCTCTTGAATAAACACATCCATATTGCACAGACTCGCTGAAATTCATCTGTAAACCAATACCTGCCACTCTAAACCTACCAAAGACGCGAAGCACACTTTCTCATCTTGTATTCACTCTTCACCTTATTCCTTTACCCGTCCCCAATAACCCTTATTTCTCCTTTACCTGCGCTTGTGCACCCCTAAATACCCCTTCCATAACTCCTGACTAGAAGCACCCTGTTGATGGTCCACCCCTCTCCCTCCACATCTACCGGTCCCTGTCCCGACTACAAGCAACCTGTGGGTGGTCCACCCCGCCCCTCCGAGTATACCGGTCCCTGTCCTGACTACAAGCAACCTGTGGGTGGTCCCCCCCGCCCCTCCAAGGGTACCGGTCCCTGTCCCAACTACAAACAGCCTGTGGATGGTCCACCCAGCCACTCCAAGTACACCGGTCCCTGTCCTGACTACAAGCAGCCTGTGGATGGTCCAACCCGCCCCTCCACATCTACCGGTCCCTGTACCGACTACAAGCATCCTGTGGATGGTCCACCTCGCCCCTCCACATCTACCGGTCCCTGTCCCGACTACAAGCAGCCTGTGGATGGTCCACACCGCCCCTCCAAGTATACCGGTCCCTGTCCTGACTACAAGCATCCCGTGGGTGGTCCACCCAGCCCCTCTAAGTATACCGCTCCCTGCCCCGACTACAAGCAACTTGTGGATGGTCCACCCCGCTCCTCCACATCTACCGATCCCTGTCCCGACTGCAAGCAGCCTGTGGATGGTCCACCCAACCCCTCCAAGTATACCGCTCCCTGCCCCGACTACAAGCAACCTGTAGATGGTCCACCCCGATCCTCCACATCTACCGATCCCTGTCCCGACTGCAAGCAGCCTATGGATGGTCCACCCCGCCCCTCCACATCTACCGATCCCTGTCCCGACTACAAGCAACCTGTGGGTGGTCCACCCAGCCCCTCCGAGTATACCGCTCCCTGTCCCGACTACAAGCAACCTGTGGATGGTCCACCCCGCTCCTCCACATCTACCGATCCCTGTCCCGAATGCAAGCAACCTGTGGATGGTCCACCCAGCCCCTCCAAGTATACCGCTCCCTGTCCTGACTACAAGCAACCTGTGGGTGGTCCACCCTGCCCCTCCAAGTATGCCGGTCCCAGCCCCTCCGAGTATACCGGTCCCTGTCCCGACTACAAGCAACCTGTGGATGGTCCAACCCGCCCCTCCACATCTACCGGTCCCTGTCCCGACTACAAGCAACCTGTGGATGGTCGAGCAACATGAGTCACAGCGCTAGGACAATGGCAGCAGGCAGCGGAAGGTAGCGCCTGATCTACATAATCAACAGTGCGCTTGCAGCGCCATCGTCGTCCTCGCTACCACTACCACGATCAATGGACGAAGGCGGTCGGCATCTGTGAGCCACTGCCGGCTAGCCCACCATCAGGCAGGCGAAGACATGAGTGCTTGTTCTATATTATATAACGTGGAGCGGTTCCTCTGTGCCAAGCCGTTCTGGGATAGAGATCCAACACATTGTTTTGAAGCACACGGCACGGATGATTTAGGTATTTCTTTCTCTTTCACTTCAGATCTATCGGAATCTGTACATCTGGTAACGGTTCACACCGAGTGACCGGCGTCGGGTGCATACCACTCTTTTGTCCTATTGATAATTTCATGTTTAAACGTGGTTGTAAGTATTGCATGTTTCCTATGTTATACACCGCAAGTGAATCGAAAACAAACTGACCAATGGTCAGTAATATGTTCAACATGGCGGACGTAGTATCTATAGATGGGGAGGCTTATACCACTTGACCATCGGTCACCAATGACGTGGGTCTTGCTCCAGAATCCTGGAGGTGGGCGTCTTGTCATATATTACTGTAATGTACAATATTATAAATGGTCATATCTTCACAAAGGAAAAGCAAGAGAAAGGGGTATGAGATCGCAGGGATGTGCAGAAACGTGTCTATTTCACGTGGAATCTTGTACATTGCATTGACTATCCTGTTGATTTCAAACAGTGGCTGTACACCGTCAGCAGTTTCCGGAACGGGAACATTGTTGATTTCAGTATATTTGCATGAATATGCCATTAGGTAACATGAACGTAGTGTTCTGTATGCGTGTCGTGATCCTGTGGCATTTACTGATTGGTATTCCTGTTTCTCCTTTCTTGTACCATTCCAACGTGACTAGGTTTTTCGAAATTTAATTTACATATCGCTTATATGTTCCAATTGAAATTACTTGGTTCTCGTGTAATTTTTAAGCGTTTGATGATGGAGAGTAAGCTAATAAATGCTAAATCGATGCAAATCAAACTCGTTCATACCCTGGGTGAATTGTCATGTATCGATCACGTATGTTCGCAAGCCACGTGGTTGGACAACAACGTGGTTGTCAATCATTTGTGGCAATGCCAGTTACGTTTGGTCGATTTTCTTCAACGCTTGTGTTTCCCATGGGATGCATCACTCTCAAATCATCGTCCTTCGCCTCTGACCATGGCATCGAAGGCGAAATATAGTCCCCGCGGATGAATATTTTATTTTGTATATCCCAGAATCGGCATAGCAACAATCAGTAGAATCCAAGGTCAGATGATGATGTGATTAGCACTCCAACCCCTTTAGGGCCTCTTAGGCGGAATATTTCTAAAATAATGCATCTTTAAGTGCACGCGCATTCAGTAATTTCAATTTCAAGGCTATCATGCTACAGTCTATTGATCATATGAGAACCAATTCAAAGAAACGGAAACTTAAACGCTTATTAGACCTAAAATTTCATCTCCTTCACGGGAACTGTTAACGTCATTTCATCATAGGATTTAATTACGTTTGGAGGATGATTATGATATAATCATATTAACGAAAGAAAGATTTCATAACCAAAGTGTTTAGATTCAGCATCAAAGGCAAAGAATCACTTATCAAAGAAAATTGTATAAATTAATTAAGTGACATTAAATAAGGCCATCTCGGCTTATTGTAATATTAATTTGGTATCATTTCCCAAGCCGATCTGGTAATATTGGTTGGGATGCATTGTATAACCCATCTCGTTTCCCTTAAAACAGTGACGGATTATCAGCCAAAATGGAACTGGTGTTATAAAATCAAGCGCTCATGCAGGTTGAAAAGCCTACTGCAAACGTTGTATTTGTATTCTTGTTGGAATCATTTCTATCGATTGTACTTGAAATTCCAATTGCATTATGACACATGGAGTGAGATGTAATTGAAAATATCGAACATAGCGGCGGGCATGTAATATTTAACATCTTGTGTACAACCAGAGTCCATGTGCTTTATGGCAAACACGACTTGTATGTAACAATAATGGATTAGGATTAAGAGTGACGTAAGCTGGCTCTGGTTGACACGAATTGGAATTCAATCTCTCTGTAAGTTGCTAATGCCACGCTTCATGAATTATTGCAACTGATGACATCCAAAACCTACATCTCATGCGAGAACGTTAACATTAATTGAAGTCAAGTGCTCCATTTTAACCACGTTATTTCCCACGATCTGCATCTACGGAAACAGTGAAAAACATGTAAACAATTTGTAAGATATCAGATGTAACATCAAACATCAACAGCGAGGAGCTTTAATCGCTACATGCTGGATAACACGTTGATGTTTCGTCATGCCGAGGTCGTCCCTGTAAGATGAATTTCACATGATGTTCACATGCGATATTGTCAGTGGTATCATTTTCTGCAATAACCACAGGGTTTTTAATGCAGCCGGCTCCTAAATTGACTCGGATTACAAACCTTCTCGATTCCAAGCCTCTGCTGGGACATCGATCCTTTAAAGCGTTTATATTAATTATTTAGTCCTCCATAGTTTCGCCAGACAAAAGCACGCAACAGTTATGCGCACGCGTTGTTGACAATGCATTAAGGAACAATGTTATCCGCCATATTATGTCATCTCAGCGCCTTCATGCATGGTTGGTGTCAGGAATATTTTGAAATGTTTTTAAAAATACGTCCCCTGAAAAGGGTCACTGAATGGAGTGTGAATAGTTTGAATAATTGATCGTCTTCACATTTCGGCCTGCACGTGCATGCTTTGAGTTGAAGTTGTCGGCCCGAGACGTCTTGTCTGCACTTGAATGATTATACTGTTGATCGAAACTCTTCAATGAATGAAAAAAAATGACAGTGTTATACAACGACGTTTGAAATCTGAATCTTTTTTCTATGACAAAACTTAATTTTGTTTTATGAATATTCACAAATGGTCTCCTAATTCGTTGAACGAATGAGTATAGTTTTACGCCGCATTTAGCAATATTATGGTGGAGACACCATCCAAGCATTTTAAACATTTTACACATGCGGGAAACAAGCCCCTTGGCTCGGCGACCATTAGGCAAGCAACCACCCCTATCAAGACCAAATGTATAATATCTACTATATTTGCCGAAATAGTTTAGAAAAAAACATTCTTAACCATTTTAGATGATATGTGTCAACAAAAGGGTTCGCCAGCCAGATGGTGTAAGCTTGTGGGTTTGGGTTCGAACCCCTATTTCTGTAGAGGCGACTAACAGAATCGTGTGGTCACGCTCGCTGACTTGGTTGACACNTGTCATCGTATCTCAGTTGCGTAGATCGATGCTCATGCTGTTGATCACTGGATTGTCTGGTCCACACTCGATCATTACATACCGCCGCCATTTAACTGGAATATTGTGGCGTAAAACTAAACTCACCCACTCACCTATTTCTGTGCCATTTTCATGTACTTTATTAACATTCTGCAACATTACAAACGGTGGCATTTAGTTTATTATTTTAGTGAGGAGCATATTCTGTAAGATGATTTTGTAATTATTGGTGGGGCGGTAGGGGTAGCTTGTGGTAAAAGCCTTCGCTCGTCACGCCGAAGACCCGGGTTCGATACCCCACATGGGTACAATGTGTGAAGCCCATTTCTAGTTTCCCCCGCCGTGATATTGCTGGAATATTACTAAAAACGGCGTAAAACTAAACTCGTTCACTCTAACACTGGGTAGAAACATCCACGATTCTGCTTGTGTAGGTTGTGTAAAGGCAACACTTCGTAATAACCAGTGATTATTCATAGCCTGAAATATCGACCGCATTGATACCATATTCATGCACACTTTCCAAATGTTTTTTTCTGCTATTACCGTCATATCATAGCCACACATTCTCTCTTTAATTGATGCACTTATGTTATAGAAATATTACTGAAGTAATGTATCGCCAAAACCCCTCTCACCATTCTCATTTTTATGAGTTGGCACCAAGCACCCGCAGCTTCCTGGAAACAGAACGCGATTAGGGAATTGCGAACGGTGACATTAATGGGAATCAGAGGCATAACTCGAGCTTGGATTGAATATTTCTATACGTATACAATTATAATACGAATGAAGGCAAGCCGGTATAGTGGAGACACACTAAGTCTCCCGGCCACGTCTCTGTCCGTCTTTTATCCACACAAACACCGATTGATAGAGCGCAGCGATGTATCGTCAAAGTCCCGTTACTGCTCGAAATTCAATCAATGCCAGTCCAAACTCAATAAGCTCTTGGAATGTGCTAGACAACAGCTAGAGAGAGCTTCAAGCTGACTCCGCCATTGGTCCCAAATATAGAGCCAACCTTTATGTTGGTGCCGATATTGGCGAGATGGTCTATGGGGGTCTTTGATAACCCTCCAGGATGGATCTGGGTCTCGACAGAGAGAGATGAGCAATTGTTGAAGAACTAATGATTTGAGAGACGTATTTAAGGGTATTTGTATGGACAATCCCATAATGCACTCCGATGGTGCCAATATTGGTAAGCTAGCTCCATAGTGACATCTTAGAGTTCGCATCACTGAAGAGGTTCCTCTCGTTCCATTTTGTACACTAGAATTTGAACTTATAGTTTTTTCGGAAATTTAGAAGAAGTGTAACAAACGTTTTCTTTTGATGAATTAACTGTACACTTCCTCAGCACAATATCCCTTATGTGCGTCTCAGAGTAACCTCACGTTCCTGTAGATTCCTGTTGTTGTTTAACGCCGCAATCAGCAATATTCCAGCTAATGGCTGCGGTCTGTAAATAATCGAGTCTGGGCCAGACAATCCAGTGATCAACAGCATGAGTATCGATCTACGCAATTGGGAACCGACGACACGTGTCAACCAAGTCAGCGAGACTGACCACCCGATCCCGCTAGTCGCCTCTTACGACAAGCATGGGTTACTGAAGATTAATTCTAACCCGGACCTTCACGGGCTCGATAGGTGGAAACAGTTTACACCTGGTCGTTTATTTCAAAACACAGTCCAGCCAGGACCCCGTTCTACAAAGCGATCGTAGTCTGTCTCTCAGTCCCTCAACCGCATCATTTCCCCTTCTGCAAAGCCCTCCCTGCAATGCTAAAGCCCTAAATGAAGCAAGTCTAGATTTCATCGGGTTCCTCCCTTCTCACTGGGGCTCCTTTTCAATTTAAAAGGTATGAAGGCCCGTATCTTCTATAATGCAAAAGCTTCAGTGAAACAAGTCTACATTTTCCTCAGGTTCTGAATCTTCATTCTCAATACGGCTCCATTTTAGTTTGAATGGAGTAATTTGTTACTGTGTTTTTTTTAATTAAATATGTTCAGAGACTAAGGGACCGTTCATAATTTATGCCTAGGGGTGGGTAGTTGGCGATGGTGATGATTTTAAGGGCGGTCACTCATTTTGTTCTGGAGAGGTAGTGGGTCATCACGTTTGTACACATGTACTAGGGTATGTCATTTGTACATGAGGGCGGCGGGGTAGCCTAGTGGTTAAAGCGTTGGCTCGTCACGCCAAAGACCCGGGTTCGATTCCTCACATGGTACAATGTGTGAAGCTCATTTCTGGTGTCCCCCGCCGTGAAATTGCTGGAATATTGCTAAAAGCTTTGTACTTTGTACATAATTTTAGGGTGGCCTCATTCACATTGTACATGCTACTCCATAAAAATCACCATCACCCCCTAACCATAAATTATGAACGGTCCCTAAGTGTTAATCTGAGGTGGTTGTAACTCCCATACTTTAACATTGACTTACGGCAGGGGCGTAGCTCTACGATCCCCTTGTAGAACGGGACCCAGTGATGTATATCTGCAGGGGTTCAAAGGCGCTTCCTCGGATCTTAGACCCACTGTCAGTAATTGTGACTTTGATGGGATCGGGCTTCATCTCGCTTGTCAGAACGTTGGTGACAGGACCCGAACAAGGCAGTTTCATCCCTGACCCTTCACGGAGCACATCAAGTTATTGCCTGTCAAAATATTGATTTCTTGATCGCGATTCTCAAGGCCCGTGGAATGAGTTGTGCCATTTATAGACACGTGGTGTTAGGTTTCTGAGTAACAAGAGTGGGGGTTGACGTTGTCGATATTGTTGTACACGATAGTCCACGACCGCTGTACGTATTTAGTATATCTATGGAATCCTTGAAGGGACATTGCCCTTACAAAAACAAGGAAAAAGTGTCAAAATGAAACAAATCACGGGAACGCGCCAATGTCACTGCGATTATTGATGATTTATTGCTATCAGGTTGATAAATATGAAATGAGAACGTTAATAACTGCTGTTTGCGCCGAATTTATGACAAGACAGCTATTTGACGTCTTGACCAGATGAACCAGTGATGGATGGTGTGAGGACCTGCTCACAGATGACTTTTATCCATTATGAGCCATATATAGTCAAGTAGAAATTAAGACGATATAAAAGACAAGAGGTGAATGAGTGAGTTCAATTTTACGCCGCTTTTAGCAATATTCAAGTAATATCACGGCGGGGGACACCAGAAATGGGCTTCACACATTGTGGGAAATCGAGCCCGGGTCTTCGGCGTAACGATCTCCCGCTCTCCAAACAGACACTCTATGTACTAGACTACGGATCATGTCTACAATAACGAAGAGATGACGAACACAAGTGGACGTCGGTTCGTAGACCGTAGCTAAGACAAAGCGTCAGATATAAACAGTGGATAACCATACCTAACAATGGACACGGAATATACAAACAGTACAACAGGGGCCATGGAGACTTGCACAAGTCTCTTAGGTAATACTTGATAGTTTAAATGACAATTTCTAAAAGATATACATATTCCTCTAACAAACTGGCTTCCTCATATTGTACTTGCATCTTTAAGGGATAGAGTAACTATATATCCATTGGTTTAGCATTTAGTACAGCCTTGGAGCAAGGGTAGGTCATATCTCAGTTTAAAGATCATGAAATAGCAGGTGAAATACCAAATGCTAGACTAAGGCTTCGTCTCTGAGTATATATAAGTTTGATTGTAACAAATAAATCCATATATAATATGTTGAAAAGGAGCCCCGGTGAGACGGGAAATGCAGAACCCGAGGAAGTCTAGACTTGCTTCATTCAATGGTTTAGCATTACAGGGAGGGCAACTGTAGGGAAAATAATGTGGTTCATGGACTGTGAGGCAGACTACAAATGCCCCTGATTTTATCAGTATACGTTATGTTAGTCTAGCAATATTATGTAACTCGCTAGATGTTGATTGCTTCCATGATTGGTGCCCTTTTTTGTTCCAACCGCTGTGATATTGCTGAAAACGATTCTAAAACCACATCCCCTCACTGCCTGCATCCAGGACCCTTTACGAGTTAATATATTTTATTATACATTTCACTTTCAGACTGCATAACCGGGATGTGTTTCATTCATGACCTTGACATTGAGGAATGATTCATAAATAATCATAGGAAGGTCAAGTTTAAAATACGCTGATTCAGCTCAATGTGTCATGTTATGTCAAATGTAAAAACGTTCGGCTTCAGATGGGATTTCACTGCCCCAGGCAACGAATGATCTAATTCCGTTGTCCGAGCGGTCTCCCAGCCTATTAACCTAATCCAGGACCAACGATCGCACGAAATAATTGAGTCTTTATTTTCTGTTTAGTTGTTTAACCTCCCGGGCTCGACACGACCAGTCAGATTAGAGTATAGCTCAGTTAGCCCCATCTAGCTCGAGTAATTACTCTAAACAAATGCTCTCTGTTTGTGTATACGCTTGTAACACCTGGGCAGGAAACCTTTGTGCATTTCAGTACGGGGATAGTCGTAGTGGGACTTTATCTTCGTGACCTTTTCCTTATTGAGTGAGTGAGTGAGTGAGTTTAGTTTTACGCCGCACTCGGCAATATTCCAGCTATATGGCGGCGGTTTTTTCCTTATTGACTTCCACAGTGTAAACAGAATACATGTATATGTCGGGTGATAAGACATTATCAATATTTTACTTTGCCCCGCTTACAAGAAGTTCGAACTATCAACCACTTCGTGTTTAACTCTCATGTTATTTTAAGCTAACATTTAAATCCTCAACTCAAATTAAAATAATCTTTTAAATCTGCCGTGTTAAACTTGAGAAAAATTATCATCTTGTTGACTTTTCGTTATTGACTTCTATAGAGTTGACATAATATAAGTTGGCTGATATGACATTATCAATATTTTACTTTGTTCCGCTAACAATAAGTTCGAACTATCAACCAGTTCGTGTTTAACTCTCATGTTGTTTTAAGCTAACATTTAAGCCTTCGACTCAAATTAAATTAATCTTTTAAATCTGCCGTGTTAAATTGGAGAAAAAATATTATCTTGCTGACCTTTCCTTATTGACTTCTACAGTCGGTCGATAAGAAATTATCAATATTTCACCCGCCCCCTCTGACAAGAAGTTCGCACTGTCAGCCAGTTTGTGTTTCACATGACTGACTGATTTAAGGGTTTTTTTAATTTTCAATTCAAATCAAATTAATCTCTCAAAAAACTTTTGAATTCTCAAGATGGAGGCGTAATCGATATTTCCATTACTTCGGGATGAAAATACATTTGTTATACATGTATTATCTTTTTTCTTCCGCGAATCCCAGAGTATATTTCTCGGGGAAGTTTGTCGGCACCGATTGAAGCTTGTGTGTTACACAAGTCTAAGACCTGCAGTACTCCGGGATTCTCTCCCACATTAAGCCGACATGCCGTGTGCATGTATACGTGATACTGTTCAAAGCGGGTTACTAAATATGCTTCATTGTTTAGATTTATCTTCCTGTTTGATGTTTTTGCCACGTTTTCTTCCTACAGCATGTGATAATGTGAGGGCACTAGGAAGTGGAAGCGAGCTTGTCCTGCTTGGTATTGATTGTTGTCAGTATGTCGTTCTATACAGCCCAGTAAAAGTGATGGCTTGTCCCGCCAGTGACCCAGGCTTGAGCCCCGCATGGATACAATATGTGAAAGCCTCGCAGTGATATGGCTTGAGTGAGTTTAATTTTACGTCGCTTTTAGCAATTTCCCAGCAATATCACGGCGGGGGACACCAGAAATGGGCTTCACACATTGTACCCA
>VKKT01000630.1:81043-91328 GCA_008038995.1 Haliotis laevigata | reverse complement strand
CAAAAAATGAGAATATTAATGTTAACAATACTCTATAAGACAGGCTTTCTTAAACCATGATCACACAACTGTTTTCATGAAGTAATCAGTTTCAATACCTGGTACTTAAACACATCTATGTCACAAATATTGACGGATTTATGACACAGAGTTATGTAATTACATCTGAGACAATCTAGTTGCACAATATGTAGCCAGCAATATTTGCACATGGCTTGAGTCTAAAATTAAATACTCTTTGTACAATAAAAGTCTGGCAACAAATTGGCTCCACTTAAACAGACACACTTATCAATGTCTACTTACATTAACATATTGGGTCAGCCTTTGAAGTTGGTCTCAGTTCTACCATTGTTCATGCTTGACTTTAATTACTAACATTCCCCCTTACATCCAATGTAAACACAGAAGTAATCCCAAAATTGGCTATTCGTCCATCCATCATGCTAAATAGATACACATTATTCACTGCAACACATGGTCAGTCTGGACCGGTCTGTCTGTGGACCGGTCAACCCAGATTGGTTCTGGACCCCACTGTGTGGCTGGAGATTAGACTGTCCACACAGCCCTAGGATAGGTCATCCTTTGTCCAAGAAGGCCATACTGGCCCTTTTATCAAAGTCCTTGTCTTGGCGCCCTGGGGCTATCTCCCCCCCTACCCCCTCTCCAGCACCCCCCTGGGAGCTGTTTGAGTTGTAATGAGTGCTTGAGATGGGTTGCATCATAGGGTGTTAAATGTGGGACACACTGGCCATGTGGCTGGGGTGTGGAGAAAGGGCAGGGGTTTATCAGGGATTTCAAACTGAGCATCCTTGTCAGACAAACGGAAATATAATACTCAAATTTTAATAAGGATACTTTCATATTTGTCTGTAGTGCACAGACCTGTTTCTTATATTTATATAAGTCAGATTTTAAAATAACTCCAATTTTCTTATTTATTTGTTCATCTTTGATAGTACGTAAAACTGATTCTCATTACTGTAAGTAAACATTTCAATATATTGAACATATCTTATTATACCTATCAAAAGTTTGTGTGAAGATGTTTTGTTCAGTATTAGGATTTTATGAAACTTAAATTCAAAGGTATTTTACAGTTTCATGTAATACATGTAAAACTACATGTCTGCACTAGTCGTATTCGGTGAAATACAAGTCACCTCTTTAAGTCCCCCTTAAAAGTTATAACATTTATAACTAACATAAAAATGTGTCAGTAAATTCTTCTTTATAATTTGTGAAGTTTTACTGACACTTGTGGCAGGCTTTGGGACTCTTATTGGCCTTGCAGATGGTTTAGATAAATCCTCAAGGGTGTAACCTGATATGCGAAGAGGGTTACTCTGACAGTAATCAGAGACCACTTGATGCATCAGTGTCAATCATTTCCCTGAACTCACAGCCAACTTGGGAGGGATTTATTCAGGATTTTCAACTGAGTATCACCAGAATCCTCCTTTAAGGCAAATTGGTCAAATCTTTTTTTGTCATTATTTTCATAAATTCCCCTGAATTACCATGATTCTAGTAGTGTCCAACTAAGTAGTAGAGCATTATCAGCTGTGGAATACCAGGGACTTTTTTTGAAACTTAAGCATGCTCATTAAAAGCTGAAATTATCCTTGTATTTTGGGTTTTCACACACTTAAAAAACATTCCTCTTTAAGTTTCCAATCACATGAAGACCTATAAAACATCTCGCTTAGCTTATAAAAGATCATTAAAAAATTAACAGTGTTCATCCGAGGCAACACCGCATTGTAGCCTGAGAAAGCACTTCTGTCCAAAAATGTATAATGTTCAAAACCTGTGATCTGACGATAATGAATAAGGAGAAAATATAGTTCCAATTCAAGAATTTTTCCAACATTTCTTCCAGCCCAAATGGTCCTGGGCCCCAATCTACAAAGCCTTAATGTAGCACTATGACATTTGTAAGCCTATGATAAATAAGAGTTACGACAGGTTGTAACGTTACAAACACATTTTTGATCGGGACGCTGCTCAATATGAAGCATGTCTAGATTTTCCACGGGTTCAGTGAGTGAGTGAGTTTAGTTTTACACCACTTTTAGCAATATTCCAGCAATATCATGGCGGGTGACACCAGAAATGGACCTCACACATTGTACCCATGTGGGAAATCAAACCTGGTTCTTCGGAGTGATGAGTCAACGCTTTAACCACTGTGCTACCCTACCACCACCCAATCGTTCAGATTCTGATTCCTGTTTCCCTGTTGCTCCAGTTAGTTTGAATGTATTGCTTGTCTTTGTATTTTAAGAGACTACACATTATTTATTCTACAGGTGCCCACTATTATTCTCCGTTTAATCTGTTACAGAAATTCCGCATGTCGACCCGCAGAAAGATGAGACTGAAGGAGAAGAAAGGTCTGTCCCCCCGGACACCCACACGCGTAGGGAAGAGGACCATCGGGAAGACCACTCCGTACCGAAGCACCAAGATCTACTCCCCCTTCTACATAGAGACCCCTAAGGAGCTCGTGAAGGCACCCAGAAATGGACCCCGTATGGGCAAAGGGTAGGTTATGTTTCATTTATCCCAGGAAGTACATGTGATTCGTAGGGCTGCAGCAATTCACCCACACCTCGATTCGATTCAGTTTTTTATATTGGACCCTCGATTCGATCATTTTCGATTTGAGTCTTCATACAAGTAAAAACATCAGATTTCATTTAACTCTCAGAGTTAAAGTGAGTCAGCTTTTTTGCGTGAAATTCATTGTCAACTTGGCGATGTCTACTAATGACAATGCACATTGGATAAGTAGCCCAGTGTCAACCAATCACAATTTGCCTCATATCAGCGCTCGAAACTGCTCGATTTGGATTAAAAATTACGTTCTCGCTGTGTGGAAACAGTTGAAATAGATATTCAATTATCGAATCGAAATAGTGATAATGGTTATCGAAAATCAAAACTAAGGTGTCAGATACGATTTTTGATGAATCGAATCGAATCACTGCAGCCCTAGTTATTAGACTGGATTGTGGGGTTCTGGGTAGGAATTTGGGTCACTTGATGACAGAAGTGTAGTGATTATACTCCAGTGTTGTGGGTTTATTCAGCTGGGCTGAAACCTGAGTCAAGTAACTTTCCATTTGGTCTAATAAGAACAACTAACAAAAGTCCATATGATACCAATAAAATAAAAGAAACAGATCAGTGTCTTCTGGCTTGTGGTTACACAGATAGTCAAATACAACCATGTGTTGGAAATATACCAGAAGGTTCAAATTGCAAGGGGAAACGTGAGGATACTGAAGTAAGTTTTTGTGAGATTCATAAGTCAGTGAATCAGTGTAATGTATGTTGTATTGCAGACAGATGGTGGAGACTCCGACTCGCCTGAGACGGGAGGTAGAGGCACTGACAGCCAACATGCAGGCTCTAGCTGCGCTCACGCCCACCACACTCCGAGACCGAGCAAAGACCAGGTAACCCTCCACTATATAGCTCTAAGCAACAAGAGGTTTAATATATATACCAGATGTACAGACAGACCATATTGGAACCTTTGTGAGAGCCGTCCTTGTTTGGTTACCATTGTTCCAAACCAGTTACCATAGCTACACAGTCTCCTGGAGGCGGTTGGGTAGCCTAGTGGTTAAAGTGTTTGCTCGTTCCGCTGAAGACTTGGGTTTGATTCCTCACATGGGTACAATGTGTGAAGCCCATTTCTGGTGTGCCCCGCTGTGATATTGCTGGAATATTGCAAAAAGTGGTTTAAAACTACACTCACTCACTCCTAAAAGGCAGTAATTGATAACTGTTTGTTTTGGACAAAGGACCCTGGAACATGAAACTGGAGTTTATATGAGAGGATCCACATATTTGATCAACAGCTGGTATTTACTGATTGACGGATACAGATTTACAAAATGTAGGAGAAACAAATTTATGCTTTGGGCTAGACATGGCCGCTCATCTGTTAATTCCAGACTAGTAGCAGTATGGCCTAGTAGTTGTTCCATCCACAAATCTAATTAGTTTGTTTGCATAACTAGTCTGAAATAAACTAGAAATAAATCAGTGTCTTCCCATGATGGTTTTCACGATCGGATGGTCAGGCTAGCTGACTTGGTTGACACATGTCATCGTAACCAAATTGCATGGATCGATACTCATAATGTTGATCACTGGAATCACTGGATTGTCTGGTCCAGACTCGATTATTTACAGACCGCCACCATATAGCTGCTGAGTGCAGAATATTAAACAACAACCAACAAACCAACCATGATGGTTTTGTTCTAGTTTGTTAATTTTGGAGCAGCGATGAAATACTATCCCTCTCATTATCAATCCTGTCATTCATTTAACCCCTTCTGTTTTCAGGCGACCAGCCTCACCCATCACAAATGGCAGCCTGAAAGTTCGAACTCAAGCACGGAGAAGAATCGAGACCACCGTGTACTAAAGTGCTACCTAGACCTCGCGCTGTAGTAGTGTTGTGATGTTCCATGACCTCTGTTGCCATGACGATACATCACAGAACATCAGTATTCATGATATTACCAATGTTTGTAGACATGCTGTCATGCTGTGTCTCTTCTGTCTGACACACTGTACACTAGTTGTGTATCTATAGTACCTGTGATCAGTTTGTTTTCATTCACTCACATTCATTTATTTTCTAAATGGCATTAGAAATACTTTTTACTATTTTAGCTATGGTTTTATTTCATCTTCACTAAGGCTTTTAATTTGCTATCATTAGGCATTTTGTTAATGTTGTGATATTTATTTATTTCACCATTTGCTAAAGTTCCTTGCGCTTGAAATATTCTATTTCATAATTTTTAAACTTTTCTATTATTGCTTATGAGAGGAAAGTGCCAATGTTGGTATATATTTGTTTCTGTAGTCAATATCTGCCAATGTACCACTCAAATGAAAGATTAACTTAAAATGTGAGAATCAAGTGTTCTTAACATCTTTCCAGTAGCGGATTTAGTTCTCTGATTAGATATGAGTATATCCAAATATCACTGATATAAGTGCCTTTGGAACAGTGTATATCTGTAACGCCTGGAGAGAATCTTGACGAATATCAAACTGGTATACATAATACATGTCAGTATCACAATTTTACAGGGATAGAAATTAACCTTAAGTTTACAACCTTGGAGAGCGTTAATGCATAGAGAATGTCCCAAATTTTTAGTATTCTACCAAGCATTGGGAAAGTTTGATGCAGCAGTCTGCGACTTCAGCCATCACTTGGAAGCCCAAGTCTAGTAAAATTCTTTCAGTCAAGTAAGCTTGTCAGTACAATAATACTAAGATTTACTGAACTGATGCTAAGAAACAGGTTCAAGCTATTTGACTCGAAAGATTTTGGCTCCGACTGTAATTGAAAACTTTCTCCGGGTATCGTTAGTTTCCATTCCTGGGTTGACAACATCAAATATGTATTCATTTACCCTTAGTTGTCAGGTTCATAAGGCAAACAGTTGCTCATTGTATCAAGTTCTACCAAGGTTAAGGCAGTCAACCTTACATTCATTCCAGTTTACTTAGGACTTACATGCTCACGCATCTGGAGAAGGGGCTTCAAGGAACGCTAAGAGTATTATGATAAACAGGCTGCCCTGAAAGAAGGAATCCATTTGTGTTGCTCAGTAGATTAGAACAAATATGTCAAATGGGGATTTGTTGTTGAAATGATTTATTTATGACATAGAAGCTAGTTCAAATAACACAGGCTTTGTATATTATTTTACCCATATTCTTAGATAACATTTCATCTTTGATCATCATCGTTCATCATTGCTTGTAGATTTCACACAATTTGGCCAGTGTGCTTCCAGAATTTGTTTTAAGGTACACATTTACAATATGTTTCCATAATCTTTTGTCTTAATGAAGTGAGATTTCTCACTCTTCTCAACTGCATAATAAATTAAATATGAGAACTAATGATAGGAAATTCAAACTTGTCCAGAAAATGCTTTAATCTTTGGCAAATTGCTTCAAGCAAGATCCAATATATTTCCCCTATAAACTTTAATCGTTTTTGGTTAAAATGGTAATTTTGTAATTTAAAATGGTCCAGTGTGAAGATCAGGGGGTACTTTTGTCATTGTGGTAAATGATAAGATTGAGGGTCTCCAGATTCAAATATTTTAGGAAACAAGTACCACCATACCCCCATAGTTTTGAACGTTGTTTTATGTACAAAGTTAGGTGAGTGTTCTCATTGTGAATGTCTAAGTGCATTGTATGCACAGTGTATCTATCTGTAACCTATCTATTGCACAAGTTGCTGCCATGTGTATACTCACAGATGTATTCAGCATTGATGTATATATTTCATATGTGCTGCCTTAGTGCTAGTCCCATAGGGACATTCTGTACTTGAGATCATCCTCGCCAGTCAAGGGTCGTCGCTAGGGGTTACGCACTCAGTCCCACTACTGAGCATGTCAGGGAGTAGGTATCTGTATGTTGTCCGTAACATTGGTCGATCTTGAATAGATCATGAGTTACCTTCAAGGTGACATCCTGTGTATATTTTTTATTGTGTCAAATGAAATATACAGGGTTTTTTTTGTGAAGTTCAGACAGTCAAACCTGATTTATCTGGAACGATTACTGGTAATGATTGAATAGATATGAATCTAGATTATTGCATTACTCGCCATCGACTGTCACAACAAAATTAGCTGTTCAACTTTGAATAAAAAATTGCATTTCGGTAGAATATTTGGTCAATATATAAGTGGTCAGTCACTGTGATACCCAATCGACCAAATATTTCGAGAATGAGTCATTGGTGCCTTCTGGTTCAAGATAAGGAGGTTTGACTGTAGCACAGTATCATACAGGTATCATACAGGTATCAAGGTGGCTTACATAACAAACTCACGTTTGCTAGTTTATGTTAACAAACATAAGTTTGTGTGTGTGTTAGTGTGTCTGTGTGTGAACACTGCAAGGACAATTTGTGACGTTTGACAGAAATAGTATCAGTTACCGATATTTTGACCATCATTTTAGTGTTATGTATCTTGATTTTACCAAGATGGTTATCAGACTACTAGACTTGCTCTCAACCAATCAGATGGTAGACATCACATGAATTTTACGGACATCTGCTCCAAATATGGATATGTTTGTGTGTTAAAACACAAGCTGGCAGACATTCTGGAGTTAGCCAACCTGTGTTTGCACACTTGGGTTGCCCATGTGAAGCCACCTTCACAGGACATCCTGTACAACGCCTATTGGTGCTGGACTCTTGACCATTTAACAGCATTGGTTTATAACACTACACTGGACATGAGATCCTTTATCCTTTATCATGAAACAAACATACTTGATTCTATGTCTAAGATTTAGCATCAAGTATGCTCAGAGCTGTGATATAAGCAGATGACAACCCACTCATGCAGATACTTCCTCCAAGGAAGACTACATGGAAGACACTGGTTCTTGTGATTTGCTAAGGTGTTTGGTTTTGAATTAGAGCTAGTATAAATCTGTTATACTATCACAATTTTCAAAACACAAGTACATCTCAAAACTGAAACAAATTCTTTACTTGTATTTGGTCCTATTGACATTCAACCATTGTTTGTAGTCTTGTGTTGGAAAACTTTGTTTTCAGAAATTCAAAAAAATAAAACCATAAGGCGTCTGGCAACTTAGTAATTTGCAAATTATACATGGCTACAGAACTGTTCTATGATTTTCCTTGCCTTGTGGACCACAGTTCCATGGGTCATAGTTGGGAGGAATTTACCCCGACTTATTCCCTTGACTGGCGAGGATGGTAAAGTTTCACCATCACCATCATCTGTACAGCTTACATTTCTTCATCTGTTCTTGTCTTGTCCGTATCTCTTCACTATCATACAGTTGTCCTGTTTTATGTAAAACATGAGTTATCATCATTAGTGTTTAGACACAGCGGATTCTGTAGGATTTTAGTCAAAAGCAAATTATCCTGTTATAGGTCCCTTGAATGGACATTGAAATCTTCATGTAGAAACACAATCTCTGAAGTCTCATACTTCCACAAGGGCCTGTATTGAATGTGTATTACACCTGCCAACTTGACAACAGTATTTACTAGTCTTTAAATTGTGATTATGAAGTACTTTTAGCAAGCACGTAATTATACAACACAAGAAAGGTTTAGTTTTTATTGAGAAGAGTTTTAATAATTGGTTGTAAAATTTAGTTTTCTATCCAATTTGTTAAATTTTACCTTCTCTTTCTGATGTTAGTTAGCCTGATAAAAATGTTCTTGTCGTGTTACATCATTAATATTTCATTCAAGGATCATCGTAATGATGACCCTTGAGTCAAATATCCATGGTGTGATATCTCAAACATTGTAATTCACAAATGTTTGGGTGTTTTTTCAATAATTATTCTATCTTAGACCAGTATATCATGTTATTTTTGTTCCAGTTGATTCAGAACCAGGAAGTCGCTGGGTATTCTGAAAGCACATTTTTTAAACTGGTGCATCCTATAAAAAATTATAGAAAAATTGTATATCACCATAACTTGTTTTAAGTGACAGAAATCACCCATATCTGTTGATTCTATTTTCAGAAACAGGATTTCCAATATATATAACATATTCCACACAACTATCAGTATTACGACAATAGTGTGTAAAGGAACAAGTGTGTTTCTGTCATTTCTTCATCTTATCTCTGCTGTCAACTCTCCTGTGAATACCTATAAATTGTTTCTGATCTGTTATAGTAATGTCACTCATAGCTTAATAGGCAATAAAGCCATTTTGTTTACAAAAATCTGACTTTTTGTTTTCTCTGAGTGAGTTTAGTTTTATACCAATATTACAACTGCATCACGACAGGGGACACCAGAAATGCACCTATGTGGGGAATCGAACCCGGGTCTTCGGCATGATGAGCAAACATTTTAACCATAAGGCTATCCAACTGCCTCTGTTTTTGCTGAAGAAACACTAGAAAACCTTTTTAAATAGGTGAGAGTGTGGACACAGAAAGGATTGCCTTTCGTTTAACACAACACTCAGAGGCTCAGCAATATTCCAACTATAAGACTACATATATGTTATATTTGAGATTTAACTTCTAGTACTTTTTGGTAAGTGAAGTCCCATGCAGGATTCGAACCCACACCCTCAGAGGAAGGCACCTAATTGCTAGCACAAACACAGTCAGTGATTTAACCCACGTAGGCATCGTTTAGGTTTATGCCGCACTCAGCAATATTCCAGCTATATGGCGGCGGTCTGTAAATAATTGAGTCTGGACCAGACAATYAAGTGATCAACAGCATGAGCATCGATCTGCCCAATTGGAAACCGATGACTTCATGTCAACCAAGCCAGCGAGTCTGACCTCTCCCCCCCCCATCCCGTTAGTCGCCTCTTATGACAAGCATGGGTTGCTGAAGGCAAATTCTAACCCGGACCTTCACAGGTACATCATAGCAAACAAGACCACACACTGGTGTACCCCAAGTGTAAACTGACACAGCTCCCATGGTAGAAGATATGAATGCACATTGCCATTAAGAAAGTGGTCAAATGCCACGTTATATACTTCCTTTCAAAAGTTTAGACTCCCTTAAAACACTCCTGATATGTTATGTATATAGGTATGGTTACATCGAAGATTGATTTCTCCACTAACTTGGGGGAACCANCTGCAAACCTTATGCAGATGAATTGCACGAGGATCATGCATCAAATTGCTGAAAAGCATGTGCAAATATCTTCATGTGAACAGCTGTGTTTTGGTGTAAAGCTGTGTTAAGAATTCGACAGCATTCACTAATATCTAAATTTATTGAACTCATGACAATAATCTTTACAACGTTACGAATTTGTTTTACAATTCATCAGTTCATGTGTAAACAGTACCTTTAAACAGTATGGAATGTTTCACAAAATTTAGTTTAAACAGTTGCCTGAAGTAAGTGTCTATATTAACACTAGAGAGTGTGAACGTTTGACAGGAAGTATATTTAGGATTGGGGATTCTGACTATGCCACAACAGTTTGTAACTAATCAGCGGCCAAACAATCCAGTGATCAATAGTGTGAACAACGATCTTCATCATCAGGCTACAGTGAACAGCAATCAGGTGAGGTGAGGTGAAAGTGGGTTTAACGTCGTGCTTGAGAATATTTCGCTCATATAACGACATGCATGTATGTGTATGTGCGGCTGCTTGTACTGGCCCAGACTTAAGCTGGTTTTATAGTGCTAGCCCACTGAGATACTATGCCGCAGTGAAGCAT
>VKKT01000630.1:67232-80993 GCA_008038995.1 Haliotis laevigata | reverse complement strand
CCTTCCGCTCTCCGGGCGGATGCTCTTACCACTACACCACGGAGGCGGTCTGAACAGCAATCAACGCAAGTCACAGTCGGATCACCCAATCCCGTTGGTCACAGTGTTTCCGCTCTCCGGTATATACCTGAACATCGCCAGTAAAATTCATTGAGGACCGGTAAATTGAAAGCCAGCCAGACACTGTGTCCGGTAAATAATCATGTATTAAAATAAAAAAAATCATGGGTAAGCGAATGGCTGTGATTTCATGGTCGCAAAAATTGTTATGTTTGGGAAATACCCAGGCTAAAAATAACTTTAAAATGAGTAATTACAGTATGGTAATAGGATATGACCGGCAAATTTCATTCATCATGACCGGTAAAACTTTAGGCCGCCAGACACAGTGTCCGATAAATAATTAAGTCAGCGGAAACACTGGGTCATTGTGACCTGCAGTGATTGCTGGAGACCAATTCTGATTAAGAATCAATCCTGAACAGTCTAAGTAAACTTAGGCTCAGTATTATTCATTACAGTGCTTACTAAGTCTAACAAACCCTAGTAGAAAGTCACGTCAGCTAACCTCTGAATTGACCAATCAGAACACAGCTTACCAAATCGCGAAAGTTAAAATTCGCACATACCGTTTGAACTTTTACCTCGATAACTTGAACGATTCCGAATGCTATTTTCCGCACGATCACCTCCGAGAGAGTAAACAGTCGCTTAAAAAAGCGTTTTTGTCAATATTCCAGCAAGTCATCTTGAGGAAATTATGAGTTAATTGGAACCTTGTCATCAGAAACCCCTTAGCATATATACTGCATGTCCAATATCTGTATTTTATGCAGATTTTCGTTTGTTGAGAGATTACTGTCAGTGCCCAGGGAAGAGAAAATCCAAAAATCATTTTGTAAGTCCTGCCGAAAAAAACTAAATAGTAGCCGTTGTCTGATTGGTTAAATCTGTTCGGCTGTCTTGCGTTTGATTAGACGGTCATAGGTCACTCAAGGGTTAGCTGACACGACCTTCTACTAGGCTTTGTTAGACTCAGTATAGCAGTGTAATGAATAATACTGAGCCTAAGTTTACTTGGACTGAATCCTGAAGGGTATAATTGTCATGTGCCATCATTAAACCATTATGACTGAGTGAGTGCTTGTCTGCCAGTATGTCAACCAGCAGTTTCATTCACCATCTATCATCCTCGATACAACAACATAGTTTACAATTTAAGCTTTTATTTTCTCACATTTTCGCACCTTCTCCTTTCGTAAGTTGAAATAAATGTTTCAAAGCTAATGCCCACCAATGACACGACATTATGGCGAAACTTAATACAAAAAATATCAGCAGAGTCTGGCCATACCTACCTCTGTGTCATCAAATGTACTTCATACATATACAGCTTTTACAAATATCAGCAGAGTCTGGCCATAACTACATCTGTGTCATCAAATGTACTTCATACATATAGAGCTTTTACAAACATCTTAATGGAAAAAGTTTCATAAAATATTAGAGTTCTTACAAGTTAGTACCAGTTGACATTCTGATATCTTAAGGTGACCACATCTTTTTATCAGAACATACATGTTTGACATCATTAAGTGATTTGGAAAAATGAACTGACTTGGGGTGTTTTCCTATCAAAATGTATAGTATGGAAAATGCCTTACTGCATGAAAATATTAGCTGCAACAAAACCAATATGTCAGTAAGATGTACATACAAAACTACCCAGCAGATTGACAGTCTCAGGTACATACAAAACTACCCCGACACCTGTCCAGACAGTCACAGGTACATACAAAACTTCCTCCACACCTGTCCGGTCAGTCACAGATACATACAAAACTACCCCCACACCTGTCCGGACAGTCACAGGTACATACATAACTACCTCCACACCTGTCTGAACAGTCACAGGTACATACAAAACTTCCTCCACACCTGTCCGGACAGTCACAGGTACATACAAAATTACCTCCACACCTGTCTGGACAGTCACAGGTACATACAAAACTGTTCCATTGATTCAGGTGAGACAATGACAGTGTAAAGTCTAAAGTATGCAATGACAGACCGAAGAACTAGATTAAATGAATAAAAATGTGCCAGCCACTGAGACTAGTTAAGCAATGTATGACCTTGTTGCCCTCATTGTAGTGAACTAACCCTGTTTCATCCATTACAGAGTCTGCACAGACCAGTGATACCAGTTCAGATATATTGATCCCTAATTTCTGACAACACAATGACATGGCAATTGACAATGATACGACAATGTCTATTCACAAGGAGAAGAGGACGTCATCAGCTGGTAGTGGGCGTGTCCGAGCGGGAGCGCTTGCTGGGAGGTGGGTCTAGCTCCGGCTCCAAGACAGGTGGTTCTGAATCTGTAATACAATAACGATGGAGTAAGTGAGTGAGTTTGCCCATTACACAACATGGTCTGACTCTTCAATGTATACAATCTATGATCTTTGTGCAGTAATACTTGAATGTACCTACTCATGTTTGAAGACTGATGTGTTGTGAACTNTCAACATGTACAAGCTTGTATTAGGCATGACATCTGTATAATAATGTATGAATGTTTCTACCCCTTGGTTACCCAGAAGGATACGGTGCTGTTAGGAAAACGAACCAAATGAACCCAGGAGGAAACAAGCAATATTACTCATAGCACCGACTTACCTAATTGCTCAAGCTTAGACGATCCGCAATTATACAACTTAGTTTGGATGATATTCGTATAAAACGATTGTAACTAGATATGTCACCTGTCAACCTGTATGACTTTTGTATAGAGTGAATGTACCTACTGATGTGAATAAAAAATGTGGAAAAAAAAAAAGTGAGTGAGTTTGGTTTAACTCCAACTTTCTGGTTGTGATGAATTCCATCCTTTATCATTACCTTCTGAACAATTTGTGCTCCCCTTTGCACTTAGAAAATATTCATGATTTGAATATGCTGCTGGAAAATGAATGCATTGTGGCCAAGTTTGTAAACTGAACATGGTGTGACATACTGGTTTCCTAAAACCTACCGTTAGTTTCATCTCCTTTCAGGGACTTGTCCTCGTCTCGACTCAGGCTCATGGCTGATACAAGAAAGAAAACAACATCAGTATCCAGACAACAGGACTATTGTAGATTCTAAGGACACATTATCATGTTTTCATTCTCAGGCACCACAGAAGCAAACACACTGCTGCACATCAATCTATACTTTAAAACTGATTATTGTTTACAATTAAATCTATTTTTGTCTATGGTCACCCATTTCTGCATTACAATGTCTCATGAATAAAAGAAATACATAAAGATATAAATGATATATTGAATACAAATTCAAGCCCAGAATTAACAGTTGAGTCCAAATTTTCTCAGCTCTGAACTGAGCATTGTCCTGGACAACAATTGGATTTTACCTTTAATGTCTGTGGCTAAATGTTCTAATTATTGTCCTTCATGTTATGTTCCTACACATGAAGAGAACTGCTATGTGTGCTCCCTGTTTCATTGCTTGTTGCAGCAAGCCATATGCACACCTACAGCGCACCGTAAAACACATTCTGAGATGTAGACCAAAGGTACTTACAAAACCCCAATCTGATAATTGGACTGTGAGCAATATATACAACACCCTGCAGTAAGAAGTGGACCTTGAACAAACTTGGATCTGAGAACACACTTACACAACGCCAATCTGAGATCTGGATCAAAGACCACACTTACATAACCCCATTCTGAGATCTGAATCTAAGAAGACACTTACACAACCATACTCTGAGATCTGGATCTGAGAGCTCACTTACACAACGCCGCTCTGAGATCTGGATCTGAGAACACATTTACACAACCCCTCTCTGAGATCTGGCCTTAGAGCACACTTACACAACCCAACTCTGAGATCTGGATCTAAGAGCACACTTACACAACCCCTCTCTGAGATCTGGATCTAAGACCACACTTACACAACCCCACTCTGAGATCTGGATCTGAGACCACACTTACACAACCCCACTCTGAGATCTGGATCTGAGACCACACTTACACAAGCCCAATCTGAGATTTGGATCTAAGACCACACTTACACAACCCCAGCCTGAGATCTGGATCTAAGAGCACACTTACACAACCCCACTCTGAGATCTGGATCAACATCATTGCTGTCCTGGGAGAAGTCCGGGACAGAATGATCCGGAAAGGACATGTTCGAGTCCTCGTTCATGTTCTCGCTGTCATTGAAGGACTGCTGGGTGCTGTCCTCACCAAACATGGCCGAAGCTGAAATATACAAACACAACATCCTGCAACTGTCAAACATTCACCTGGCTTCAAATGCTTCGCCCTAAATCATCAGTGTACCTATAAATGTTCAACCAAGTAGACTACCGTAAAGCCAAGTTCCTACAGACAATTACCACTAGGCAGAGACAGGGGTATAACACTAGGGTATAACACTAGGGTATAACATGAGTCAAAGCACTGTCACAAGTTCACAATTCACAAAGTGGATAAAACAATGGTAAGATTTATCTAGGATTTACCTAAGATTTAAAAACAAACTCTCCTTCAGTTTCAACTGGAAAAACATGTTTTGAAACTTCTGTTTTTTCTTAATTTCAGAGGCATTTAACACTGTAATTTAATATTGCACTCAAGGCAACTATATCAAGCTTTGCATTTAAGCATCTTCTCCTTAACTGGTCTTGGGATCAGTGATACACAAGACAAATTTAAATACGCCAGTTAAAAAGTGCTATATTTGTGATAACACGTTATCAGTAAAGTACTGATTCTAGTACTCTAGTACTAGGACTCAGCTTAAAAAAAGTACTAGAATCTGTACTTTACTGAGAAAGTGTAATCCCAAATATAACATGTTCACCTTTACAAAGCCATAACATCAGATGTAAGAACAAGAAATAAACCGGAATGTAAGATACTTAAAAAATAAAAATTAGAAAAATAAATAAATACATAAATAAATTTGGCAATTTTAATTTCAATCTGAATTTGTTCACACATCTGTGGGCTACATATCCGTTTTTGGTCTGGTATGGATAAATCCATAAATATTCAAAATGGTTGGAAAGGAAATCTGTGAACTTGCAACATCATTTATTCTCCAGCCTACACTACCTCTCCAGGCATTTACTCTAGAATATCATGCAAAATATCAGATCAGTAAATAATGGTCTACTATATATCAAGCTTGGTAACTAAATAGAATATATATCTTATCATGCAATTGAAAGCAAATGATAAACAAGCATGAGTCTTCCTCTTGGACTGATGTACAGCAGGGTTGGTGTTTGATGACATGCCAGTGGTCCACTACAATACACACTGTCACACACGGTGTAGCAAACAATCGTGTATTCACAGATAATAGAGTTACACATGTTGTGGTATATATGTGTGTGAACATCTGTGAACACAGACAATAGTGCTGCCAGGTTGGAATCGTAAGAAAATACCCCCAAAGTTTCTGTTCCGCTAGTTGTCACATCTCTTACAATGACAAACTATACTGAAAAAATAGTACTGATGACTGTACTCAAGTTTTTGTTAACTGATTTCAATAAAGTTCATTTTGGGTCAAAAAATTTATAATACATTGATAAAATTATGTCAAGTAAAAATATTTGCAGAATAGATGCACAATTAAACTACGTGACTGAAACTAACAGGGAATAGATAGAAAAAGATGAACAGAAATTGACTTTTATGAAAAACATTTTCATTTTTACTGCAATAACCATGAGACTCAAGAATTTTTTTTTTTCAAATTTCACATTTATCTAGCAAATAAAAACAGTGATAATCATATCTATTAAGATTAAAAAAAAACACATTTTAAACCATTCCCAACACATCATGCTGAAACTCTTTCTGAACAAATTAGCCCTCACCATGAGAAATATGATTAGTAACAACCATTTCTATCTGTACCACTAACGGACAATCCCCTGGCAAGGGAGATAACTGTGCTCACATCAACTGTGTATACCACAAGCTAAGGAGAGTGATACATGCTGGGAAGAGTGGGGCACACTGTGGGATGTTGGACAAGACAACACTAGTTAGTACTGTTACCATGCATACCGTGACGGAATGTTGTGTTAGTCAGTGACCAGTCAGTTACAGATCTGTGCATAATTGAATGTTGTTTTATGCCAGACTAAACATTATATCAGTGATATCTTAGTGGAATTCATATGAAAAGGTTTGCGCCCTCTTCCACAAAACAATCTTAGCACTAAAGAGATTGTTAATCCCACAGGCCAACACAGACTTACAATAGTTGAGGTGCTAAGATTGTTTGTGGAATTGGGGCCTGTGTAAGGCAAACTATTGGTTGATATGCAACCTTTGAGTATGAAGATGTGCAACTGCTTTGGTTACCATGGTTACATATTAACACTAATCTGATTTTTATGAGCTTTTATGCAAAGATTGGTACATGTACACTCCTCACTGTGTCAGTGATTGTGGAAATATCTTAATTCTCTTTTATACACCTGAAGACAAAATACCACCAAATCATGATTACCTCCCCTTGAGTATTGTGCTTTCAGCAAAATTCCATTTTCATTGAATTGGTTTGTTTGATTTCACTCTAGCCAAACTTATTACTTGTGAACATGGTAAATAACAATATAGAATTTTTTCCTTGATTTTTTAATGAAATTTTGGCCAGAAATAGTTCACAGTTACAAGGATTTGTTCCTGTTTGCCTTTCTTTTCCCTTCTTGGTATAGCTATTTTAACTTTTCCACTTAAAAAGAAAACTTGTCAGAATTTACGTTTTGTATTGATCATAAGTCACTGACAGTAATGGCCGAATTACAACAAACAGAATTTACAATCATATTTATACCCAGAAATATTGACTGTCCTATCAGTGTCTATATGTTACGGCACCATACAAAACTTGGTGCCTGACTGATTGATTTGCTGGCCAGCACTGAGACGTTCTGCAAGACCAACACTCTGAAAGTCTCCACCAATGTCATTAATACCAGATCTTTCAGCCTGATGTTTACCTCTCTGCATTAAGATTGGAGGAAAGCGCAATATAAGTTCTGTTTGATTAACCATGAACGAACAGAGACTGCACAATCTAATTGAAGTAAGTGAGAGTATTTCTTACGACACTTTTTGTAACATTTTGGTAACATTATGAAGGAAAACGCCCCAAAACTCTTAACACATTGTACCTATGTGAATAATTAAAGCTGTTTTTTTTAACCATGAGGCTATGCCAATATTCCTCTATTTGAAGAATATGTTGGTCTTTGGACCAATCAGATGTCAGCTTTCCAAAACATGTCAGCCTCACCACCTCAATTATTAGTGAGTATGGTTTTACGCMACTTTTAGCAATATTCCAGCAATATCATGGCAGGGGGACACCACAAATAGGCTTCACACATTGTGCTCATATGGGAAATCGAACCTGGGTCTTCGAAGTGACGAGTGAATACCTTAACCACTAGGCTATCTTGAATTGTACAAATGGAATTCGACACTGAACACAATTATGCCTCGTGTGGTTTGCCCTTTTGAGTGTAAATGCCAAGATGTTCCAAAATAATCATGTGTTTTGAATATCCACAATGACAGAATGGCACAGTTTTATTCATTGCAACTTGGAACTTCAGTTTTTGTTCATTTTGGCTAAAAAGAAGGCAGATATGCATGTCTGAAAGCTTTGATCAGCTAAACCAAACATTTGCTTCCTAGGGAGGTGCCTTTGAATCTTCATGCAGAGAGGTATTGTATCAGAGCAGAAGATCTGATTTATATGAGAGTGAGTTTCCTCAGGCCAAACACACAGATGCCAACCCCAATACGTTGCAAATAGTAGTGTTAAGGTTCACAATTAGTAGTTTAACCATACAATTAGTAGTCAACTAAATACTTAAAATCGTGATAGATTCTGAGAAAGATAATGTGACCCTATCAAGAGTAAGCTTCAATTTCACGTACCTCCAACACCAGAATTCCAAATTACACGTTTCAGCATAACATTTCTTTTTGTCTTTTTTTGACGAAAATGTATTTAATTGACGAAAAAGTTTTTGTCTATACAAGTATATCCGAATTTTAATGAATTTCTTCAAATTTCGTACAATTTCCAGTGCAATCGTATAGGCGTAGCTTGAGGCTAACATTCGTAGCGACTACGATAAAATCGTAGATGTTGGCATCTCTGCAAACATGCAAGCTGCATGAAGAAACAGCACACAACAGCCAGGGCCTAAACACAGGACGTCAACACACAAACAAACAGGCAGAAGAACATGCAGGTGCAAGAGGAAAATAGGATCTATCAGGCAAGGATCTATCAACCAGTCATGGATCTATCCATTAGTCTTGGATCTATCCAGAAGTATCTATCAATCGGTCATGAATCTATCCGGCAAAGATCAATCCATCAGTCATGGGTCTTTCAGGCCAGTATCTATCAAACAGTCGAAGATCTATCAACCAGTCGAGGATCTCTCAGACAAGGATCTATCAATCAATCAGTCTTGGATCTCTCAGACAAGGATCAATCAATCAATCAGTCTTGGATCTCTCAGACAAGGATCTATCAATCAATCAGTCTTGGATCTCTCAGACAAGGATCTATCAATCAATCAGTCATGGATCTCTCAGACAAGGATCTATCAATCAATCAGTCTTGGATCTATAAGACAAGGATCTATCAATCAGTCTTGGATCTATCAGACAAAGATCAATCAATCAGTCATGGATCTATATCTCAACCCAGGATTTGTCAGTTAAGGATCTATCAGTATCAGTCAAAGATAATTCAGTCAAGTTTCAAACAATAACTTGGATAGATACTTCTCCATAATCCACAATTAATCACAACTATACTGATGGATGGAAATACTGGAACAGAAATACTGCTGGTAAATGTTTGTTTCTGAGTAAAATATTTGCATTAAATACGTTCATTCAATTTTTTTTTTAAATCTAGTTTAACCAAGTATAAATAAAGCATTTTGCACCAAACATATCCATTGTAAAATGTTCCCTTATTTCTTACCATCAGTATAGTCACAGTCAGGCAATCATGTGATTTATTGACCTCACAAGTGCAGTGTTCGAAACTAAGGAGATACAAGGTCCTTGAGATCAACATATGGACCTCAATGATTTTAGGGACATCTTCACAAGGACCTCATGACAGTCATCCTTATTTCCGAGCACTGGTGTAACCAGAAGCAGAAAAGTGTGAACGGATGCAACAAAAACGGCAGAACAGAAAAGCAAACCTAGACTAGATTGACTTTTAGCAAGAACTGTTTTATCAGCAGGTGACGAGGACGAAGATGACGCGGGACCCAACTGGTGACCCCGCCCACTGACAGCGGGGGCCGACTTACTAGAGCTACGACTCTTGGACGATGGAGTCCCGCCCTTAGGCAGGTGGTTACCATGGTTACTAAACTGAGAGGAGGAATCTGGGAGAAATAAATAAAATGGCAGCAACCAATTAGCATACAGAGACAACAGGGTCCGGGCAAGCACAGAATGATGCCGTTACAGAAATAGGGTAGACTAAACTAGGATATCATTCAATATATTATCAAAACATGTCAAACAGAATTAGCAACAAACACGGCCCCATTACACAAAGTCATGTACCAGCTACGATCATCGTCACCATTATGGTATCACGAGGGTACGTAGGGGTATTATTGAGGAATGGATCCTTTCCATGTTTAATACTAAAATAATGCTGAAGAAAGTTCCTGTATCATGACATATATGTAATGACAAGTGTTACATATAAAATACGTAAACAGTGAATACATGAAAGAATAATATTAGGGGTGTCAAGAAACACTTACAGTGAAAAGTTTTGAATCTTGATGCAAAACATATTCATTAATAACTTGCAACCGTTTTTCATGAAGTCATCCATTTCAATGCAATGAAGATTACAAGACCAAACTGTCATCAGCCAGCTTGTGCAAAACCTGAACGACTGGGTTTTTTCCCCAGTTTGGTGCAAAAGCAGTATTCAGCCTATATACATATTTTATGACATTAGTCTGATTAGATATTGCAAATACATATCAAGACTTTAGAAAGCCGAAACAATAAAAACCTGTATTATTTATGGATAACAACTCCTTATGCTGTTATCCACAAGAGTTGAACATCTTTGAATATGTTCAAAATATTTTTTTTCATATCAACATAGGATTAAAATATTATTTAATGGATGATAAGGCATTTGATTTATCGCAATGTGAGATGTAAATCTGCAATTGGTTGACTTCTCTGTGAATCCTGACACTCCTACAATGTGTACAAAATAAATCATGTTATATAAATCGCATTATCTGAAAAGAACAAAGCAATTCACAATGAAACCAACAGAAATTTTTTATTAATTAAAATTTTAAAAAATATATATATCATGGGCAGTTTTTCTATTAAATATTGAATTTATCATTTTTATGTCAACGGAATGGTTACTAATTTCCTGTTAATATTGAGTACTGCTCAAATATTTTTTCAAATGTTCGTTTCTAAAAGAGGAGAATGAAACTTAGCAGTTAGGCATCCAGTAGAGTGAGTGAGCGAGCATAGTTTTATGCTGTTTTCAGCAATATTTCAACAAGATGACGGCAAGAGACACCAGAAATGGGCTTCACACATTGCACCTATGTGGGGAATCGAACCCAGGTTTTCAGTGTGAAGAGGAAACATTTAACCATCAGACCACTCCACTGCCTCGTATCCCTGTAAGACACTACCTGTCATGAAGATAACATTATCAATGTTTATTATGACAGGTAAACAAGGATGAAGAGCACAGGATTTTACCATTAGATAATTCTTTCATGTTCTCCTTATCGCCGGCAGACTTCCCTCCTTTCTGTTTGTACAAACCCTTCTGGGCTGACCGGGACGACTGCAACACAAACACACCATATCCACACACCTTGTTTACATGTAAACAACTCATGTTATCTTCGCAATGGAAATCTCTTATTATTTTCCAAACCAATCACATCATTGAAATAAAAAAAAAATTAAAAAAATTATATTATTTGTTTGTGTGGCATTTTTGAAGTTGGGACGTACAATAATATGCTTGACAATGGTACAAGAATCTGTATCAAAAAGTCGAAATCACGAAATCAAAAGGAGTTATCCATAAACTTTGTTTAAAATATGTAATTACAATAACAAGAAGGATTCATACTGTGGAGGTTAGTGATGGTTAACAAATCAAAAGTCAATATTTCTGGCGGACACAGTGGCAAATAGCCCTTGATTTTATCGGCCCAAGTCATGTTGAGACTCGTCAATATCTGATGAATACCAGAGAATGGAAATGATGATGACGATGTCTCATCTTTAGTAGTCAAATGATCTGTTAACCAGAGTATTTAAGCTTATCTGAACACAAGGAGAACTCAAGACAAAGATCAAAACTTTCATAATCACATTAGGTCGAACTCAGCAATATTCCTGCTATATACCAACAGTAGTAAATACATCAAGTATATCAACAGTATCAAATACATCTTACATGCTTTAAATTGACAAAATAGCGTATTTTTGGTATTTTCATGGTTTCAAACCGAAACCGGGTTCATACAGAGGTTGTAGAAGAATTTTGTTCTGTAGTACACATTTTGCATGATGTCACACTGTAATGACGTCTCTACGCCTTGCTCGTCTGCCCCTTTGGTAACCGACATCATGATGCATGTCATATTGTCAGTTGTCATCGCCTCGTACAGCCTCCTACATTAAACTACTCCGTAGCATCYYGTTTCTTAGCTTGCAGTTGCTTCACTCGGCTAAAATCACTGGTGGAAACGTTGCGTTAATGTTTTTCGACAGATATAATGTTGCAGTTCGACTCACAATTAAACAGCGACACGGCAACGTTCCCAATGTTTACATTCCTACAATGCATTTAAGTTGTAGAATGAATTCACGTGTTTGTCATGAATGAAAAAGTAGTTCCGTCACAACGTGACCTAATTGAGAGGTCATCGGTTATCCAATCAAAACGTTAGAATCTCAGGTCAAGTCGTTACGCCACAGGTCAACACGATACAACACTTGTGTGACATACGACATAAGTATGCAACTACCCATACGTTGACCACGTGGGTAATAATTAGTTTTATGCCCCACTCAGCAACATTACAGCTATATGACGGCGGTCTGTAAATAATCGAGTCTGGACCAGACAATCCAGTGATCAACAAAGTCAGTGAGCCTGACCACCCGATTCTGTTAGTCACCTCTTACGACAAGCACGGGTTACTGAAGATCAATTCTAACCCGGATCTTCATGGGTGGAAGGTAGGTAGCACTTACTTGAGGGGATCCCTGGTTAGCAACTGAAACAACGGAAAATTCTATATCAAATTTCATGTTCACATATATATATATATATATATGACAACAACCCACAATGACTCAACAGGTTACCATGGTAACCAGGAGTCCAGTCTCATGACAATACACAATTTCTGAAATGTCGCTATTACACAAAACACAAGATGAAAAACATCAAAACAAAGAACATGTGTAATATTGATTCATTGTCTACAGTTAAGATGCCATAATGAGTCAGTGAGTGAGTTTGTTATACACCACTTTCAGCAATATTCCAGCTATTCACGGCGAGGGACACCAGAAATGGGCTTCACACATGTAAAGGAATTGAACCTGGTTCTCTGGTGTGACGAGTGAACACTATAACCACTAGGCTAACCCTCTGCCATAATGAAAATGAATGTTTATCATGTTTACATATTGTAATAATCATCACTGATGTAATGCATTATTAATATTTATGGCACCATCTTAAACAGTCTTGTAACACTGCACAGAAATTAACGTTACAGTTACCATGGCTAATAGTGTTACAAGAGTGAGTGAGTTTAGTTTTACGCCGCTTTTAGCAATATTCCAGCAATATCCAGTGGAGGACACCAGAAATAGGCTGCACACATTGTACCCATGTGGGGAACCGAATCCGGGTCTTCAGCGTGAAAAGCAAATGCTTCAACCACTAGGCTTCCCCACCTCCCAAAATGTGAGGTGAGGTTTTATAGTTGGTATCATTAAACATTATATCATAGGACCAACTACAGATCCAGGTAGTCCCTTATGAGTGAGTGAATGGGTGGGTGGGTCTTCGGCGTGACGAACCAACGCCTTAACCCCTAGGCTACCCTACAGCCCCTAGAGACTACCCTACAGCCCCTAGGCTACCCTACAGCCCCTAGTGTTACAAAAGAAAGACCCCATCTCTGATGTCAAAACGAAATGTTGATTCTTGAAAAGCATGTTTAGGCAGCTCGTACATTTCACATATGACTCTGACATTACTGGAATCGGGAGTCTCTTGGCTCCTTTGGAAAAAATACACTGTCAAGATGACCGACCTGGTACCCATTTATAGATCCGCATGGTGGTATCGCCAATTGTCACCCATTTCTTCTCCCTGAAAAAGACAAAGGAGCACCTTTAGAATACAGCACCACAACTTCTCGTGAGGACGATCCCTGCCGTAGGTCACGCATCATTAAGACAAGCAACCAGTTTGTGAGAACCTGTCGGACGCGAACCCACGACCTTCGGATTGTTAGCTCGACAGCTAACCGACTGAGCTACGTCCACACTGTTGCACAATGTGGAAATTTATCGAGTCATTCCTGTGACGTCACGGAAATGAACGGAAAGCGTCGAATAGGTCACG